>QZLH01000322.1:29207-91427 GCA_003833135.1 Oehlia diaphana | reverse complement strand
TTCATCATTCTTATATAACTAATATTTTACATTTGCTGTTTTTTGAAATATATAAACTTAATTAACTTAATTCCAAAAATCAGCCCATATGTGTTTTTTATTATTAATTTAAAAGAAAAAAACTGTTACAGTTTTTTTAACTATTTTAATAAAAAACGTTGCAAAATGTTTTTTACTTGCAATATAAAGTAAAAAAACTGTTTCGCAACGGGTTTTTAACTATTTTAATAAAAAATGTTGCGAAACATTTTTTATTTTTAATTTATCGAAAAAAAAATATTTTGCACATTTTTTTTAACGATTATAATAAAAAACGTTGCAAAATGTTTTTTATTTTAATTTAAAAGGAAAAAACCATTTCGCAACAGTTTTTTTAACTAATTTTAATAAAAAAATGTTGCGAAACATTTTTTACTTGCAATATAAAGTAAAAAAAACTGTTTTACAATAGTTTTTTAATTATTTTAATAAAAAACGTTGCGAAACATTTTTTATTTTTAATTTATCAAAAAAAAATATTTCACAATGTTTTTTTTAACGATTATAATAAAAAATGTTGCAAAACGTTTTTTATTTTAAAAACTATTTTGCAATAGTTTTGGACCGGATCTGATCCGGATTTGTTCGAATTAATCTGATCTGATCCGTTATAATGAAATGTTGATCCAATCTGATTTGATCTGAAGTGGATCAAATTTTTTTTGATTTGGATCAGATCACGAATCATAAAATATATGATCCGATCCGATCTGTCATGGATCAGATCCGTGGATACAAATCGGATCAGATTTTTTTTAGAACACTAAATGTAATATTTTACAACTTTACAGATCGTAATATTTCGAAAGTCTCATAAATTTTTAAAAAATTGTATTAAATGTAAATATTCAAAGTATTACGCCGTAATATTTCATAAGTTTGTAATGTAATATTTTACAACTTTACAGATCGTAATATTTCAAAAGTCCCATAAACTTTTGAAAAATTGTATAAGTGTAAATATTCGAAGTATTATGCCGTAATATTTCATAAATTTGTAATGTAATATTTTATAACTTTACAGATTATAATCTTTCGAAGGTTCCGTAAACTTACGAAATATTATGAAAGCGTAATTTTACGTAATATTATACCCGATTAAATTTCCTGATGTTAGATTCAAGTAATTTTAACAGCTTTGTATATATCATTTTCTTCTTTTGCAAAAACTAGAATTGTAAATATTGAAACATATTATTTATAATTTAACAGATTTCAACTTACTATATTAGCATCAAAAATATCTTTTCAAAAATACAATTATAACAATAAATTTACAAAATATTAAGGTATTGAAGACAATAAAAACTTTCTCAAAACTTATAATAACTTAAAAATTATTTTATTGTAAAAAACAAGAATAAGAAAGAATATAGATGTTTTCTATAAAGTACTAAAAAGGGTTATATCAAAAAAATTTCTATAAATTAATGGTATAATGTATTTTTTTATTTAATATAATAAAAAAAAATAAAGATTTCAAGTTAAAAGGGATATTCATATTCAGAAATTTTAAATTTTTTTTAAGTATATTTACAGCTTCCAAATTTTTTCTGTATTTTATCATTCTATTATATATATGCTTATTAATGAAATATTTAATAAGTTTTACTTATATCAGACCTTATTTTTTTACTTTAATAAAATTACAAAAATTATTACTTATTTTATAGAAGAAGGTAATAAATTCTAATCAATTAATGTACATGTGATTTGTACTTCTATTAAATAAGAGAATAATAGCATTTATTATGTAAATAATATCACGTAATTCAGTTAGGTATCATTTATTAAATTTTATTTTATTTAAAATATATTGGCATTATAATATTAAAACATATTTATTATATGGAACTAGATAAATTTGTAGTACCAGTTTAACTCATGCATTTTTCTTTCTCATTATAATTTAGCTTCTGCTTATTTCCTTTTATATTTTGTATTACATTTTTTGTAATACTTTATTTTTAACAACATATTTTATAACATTTTGTCACATTTTTATAATCATTAATATATATATTGTAAATTATTGTTACTATTTAGCATTTAAGCAACAGATCAGTCAGCATATTAAATGATCATATAATACAATTAAAATAGAAAGTTGAAATAAATATCATATTTTTTTAATAAATTTTATAAATCTTTAATTTCAGCTAATTTTGTAGATTGGTCTATATATTATGGGTATTAGTAATGCTGGTCAGTATTTTATTAGATTTTTAATTCTAATTAAAAATACATTATAATACTGATACAATGATTATTACTGTTAATGAGCTTTAGCAATTTACTTTTATCATTTACAAATTATTAAAAATAAGTTATATATAATCAAAAAACTAATATTTATATATTGTATTAAATTATTGGTATATCTCTTAAATGGTAAGACATTGCAGGTAAATTTACCTGCAATTTTACTGAAAATTCAGTTTTTATTTAATTTTATAAAAAACAAAGTTATTTTAATAAAATTTTTTTTTGCAAAGAACTTAAATTATAATTTATATGACAATAATTATTAATTATTAATTTCATATTATAAGATTATAAAATTGTATTTTTTAAATGATAAAAAATTTTGAAAAATTTTGCATTTAACTTTAATGATTTTATTGAAATTTGATTATAATTATAGTAAAGTTTAATAGAATATGTAGATTTTTCTATAGGAAATAACTTTTATTATTATGAATTTTAATGTTTAGAAGTGGCAATTTGACTTTACATAAAATTCTAAAAAAAAATTATTTTTGTGAACTTTAAAAAAATGCATAAAGTTAAATTTTATCATTACTATTTTGTTCATTAGGGTTTGAAGTTTTATAATAAAAATAAATAAGTATATTAAATGCTTTGTAATGAAACAGAATATTATGGGAAAGAAAATTAATTTATTATAAAATAATTCTAATGTTATTTTTTGTAGTTAATTTATGTTTAATTTTGGTGATTAACTACATATCAAACCATACAATTGATACTAAAAATGTAGATCAATATAATCACAAAATTGATAAAGTTTGTATTTAGATATAATTTATTTTAAAAAATTGCAGGCAAATTTGCTTATTTTACCATTTAAGAAATAATCGATTTTGGTAGATAGTATTACTGGTTAATTAATTAATTTTAATACTGAACTTTATATTTAGTAAGAAATTGTGATTTAACTTTAAAAAGAATTAGCCAAAAATTTTAAGTTTCAAGTTAACCAGGCTAACGTTATAGTAGTTATTTTATAATGTCATAATCAAAAAATTCATTAAATTCCTCTCAATGAGTTCTAATGGATGTTATTTTATATATTTATCATATTATCAGAAAATGTAGTATATTTAGTAAGAAAAAAGAGAATTTTTAAAGCAAGTTTTCGTTTATTCAAAATTTTATTTACAATAGTTTTTGCAATTAATATATAAAAGATATTACTATAAAGGATGGTACTTCAATAATTTTGAAATTCTGATTTGGTCCTTTCATCAAAATCACGTGGAATAAATTGATAATTCAAAAAAAAAAAATAATAATACGTACCAATGAATAACGAATCTAACTTATTAATGGTGGCTTAGCATATACAACACTTAGCACAATTTCCTTCTTTTTATGATAATTACCATTATATATCGATTATAATCGCGTATTTGTCTATTTTTTTATTCTTTATATACCCTCACGTTCTCGGTGCATGGATTTATGGTGCCAATTTGCGTCAAACATCACAGGCAATTAGTTGGATCCAAGCATTATGGATCAATTGCGTCAGGGAATTGCAGCAGGCTTTACGGTATTGATATTTTCTTTTGGGATTTATAGAAGTATATTCCCACGCAAAACTGAAGGTGAATGGTAACGACGAAAATATTATATAGCTATAGCTATGTCAATAATTTTTCCATTACTGGTTGGTATCGTTCTACCAGCTTTAATCGCTGAAAAACAAAATGGAATTTTTCCCGGTCCGTACTTTTGCGTTCTGAATAGCATTAGCTTTTTTCAGGTAAAGAATTTTTTTAGCGTATTGATGTTTTCTAGCATAATTTAATATATTTTGATTTTGTAGCATTCAAGGTTGTAACACTTTTAACGGAATTTATTTTCAATACGAACTGCTATTGTAATGCTCTATGGACTTTATATTCATCCCTCCCGACCCCATGAAATACCTTTTAACTGAGTATGTGGGTGCGTTTATATTTTCGTTACACGTTTTGGTGAAATTTATTATCCTTTTTTTCGCCCTTCATGTGAATATTAATAACTACAACTCAGAAAATTGTAGTTGAACCTAATTCAACAGTAACAATTTCTAATTTTCAATATGATGAGAATGAAAACAATTTCCCTGTATCGATTTATGTAGTTTTATAAATTTGGTATTATAATTTTAACAATCCTTTTAAGAAATAATATAATTGGGATTTGTAAAATTATAATAAATTGTCAGTTGGTTAGGACGTGATGATTGGGAAATTCAAAAAATCTAGAACTTATTAATGTACCATAATATGACGTCATACTTATTTTATAAAAGCAATAAATGACTTTTATAGTAATAATAAATCAATCAGATCACATGATAAAAAACATTGACATAACACACAGTCAATTGTCTTTTTTCGTTTCGAATGTCATGATATAAAGTAAACAAAGAAGGCCGACATTATTTTGATATAAATGAGAAGGAAACTGTGTTTCAACTCTGATGTCATTCATTTCTAAATCAAGTGTTCCAACAATAGGAAACGTTTGCAAACAGTGAAATCTATCTAGCAACTATTAATCGCGAAAATTCTATAGTAAATCACAAACAAAAATAATGAATGGTCCTCGCAGTACAAATGGAAAACAGCGTAGTGGCGAGGGAGGGGCTGGAGCAGGTTATATGCCAACTCCAGACGACGCCCGATCGTCATTACAATATTCAGCATTAGCTTCACTTACTCCAGCGTCAGCAGGTTCTTTTTTTTTTTATTATTTAGTTTATTAGTTTATTTGTTTGGATCAATTTGTAGTTTAAGGTACCTCGATGACTCTGGGGGCTGTTTAGGTTATTTGAAAACTATAATTAATAATTTTTTTATCCTGTCGAAAAGTTATGAGCGATATACCTCCAATATCTATTGCATTCGGAGATTATATCACTTGTAATCCGACAGATCCAGAATATGCACGTATTGCCAACCTTTTGGATAATCAATCAGCGTCCCAAATTTCTGACTTCTCTCTACAACAACAGTTACATGCTGTTCGTGGATTGCTAAATCAAGTTGATGTGAGCTATGTGTAAGTATTCCATTGTTTCGATCTTGTTTCATAATAAATATTTATACTTCACAGTGTACAAGTTTAATTTAATTATATATTGATCTATTGTCTTAGTCTGTTTTCTTAATTTATATTGTATTAATATTTATGTCTCAAAATATGTTGTTGAAAAAAGTTATAATATCAAATATCGAAAATATGAATATGATTTATATGATTTAATGAATTTATTGGTTTTATATTGAATTAGCCGATTTAAGAGCTCATCGATAACATTTCCACGACCTTCTTTCGAGTATACAATCAATCCTCAGCCTTCAATCCCACAGAAACGTCCATTCACGCAGGCTATGGAAATGATCACTCAGAATACTACCAGTAGTAATATAATCTCACAACACCAAGATTATAATCGTGACATTTATCAAGTATCTGGCATGGGTTCTCGATCATCTCAAGGTTTTCATGCTAATAATGCTAATAAATCTGAAGTTATCATGAATAGTGCTGTGCCTCAACAAATTGGTTATAATCAGAGTGCTTATGAAGAATGTATTTTACCTACACCGAATATTCCTCGAAATATCAACCATGTTCATCAGAGTGAGCGACAGAACACGTATAGTAATGATAGTATTTATGGAAATTCTATGTATAATTCATCAGATAATCAAGATATTCGAACACCATCTTCATTAGTTTTCATCGAAACTCCGGCACATTCAAATAGAGATTATCATCTTAACGTTTTTTCAGAGGCAAATATGATTCCACGATCATATGATATACGTTCTAATTCTCCACATGTCGTAATAGAAAGTACATCCCTTTCAAAATCTTACATTCAGTCAAAATATCAAGATTCTAGAGTGTCATCTACTTCATCACAAGAAATAGAAATGGAACATTTAACTCCCCAAGTCGTCATTAACCCAGAAACATCTCCCGTAAATAATTTCTATAATGAACAATACGAAGATTCTGATAATCTCTTAACTACAAAACGACAAAGTATTCGAGCAACATCCCCTAAAGTAGTTATAGAAATTCCACCGAGAGATAAATTAGAAGAATATCGTTCGCCCCAAAAATCAGAATTTGATTGGAGTCTTAGTCCGCATCAATCTCATAAAAAACCAAATCAAGAATACAAAAAACATAAGGATAAAGATAAGGATGAAGAACGAAATGGAGAAAGTAAGCTAACATTTTTATTTTTGTATAATTTCAATTTTATTGCAAATCTTATTTATCTTGGACTATTTTATAGGTGTATTGATCAACTTAATCAATTATATGAGCATGATATTTGAAGCTGAGGATTCCGCCAGCGTAGATCAATCTAATGCAAATTCACCAAATTCAACATCATTATTTGTTCCATCAAGTATGGGCTCAAGCGAACCTCTGCTTACCACAAATGCAATCCAACAGCTCATAAAACTTGTTAGCAAAGTGAGCCGTTACAAACGTATGGAGGATGTTGAAGTAGAGGACTTAGCACGTCTTTTGAAAATATTAGATCGTTCTGTGCGAGAGGTCGAAAATTTTGAAGTATTACCTAAGTCAACATCTAAAAGCCGAATTAAAGTAAATCAAAAAAACTCTGATTACAGTGTAGATAAAGGTGATACTTATGATGATGATTATAAAATGGATGAAGACTCTAGGACGGAACAAATTGAAGAAAAGCTTGAAAAAATAATGAATGGGATTGATGCTGCAATAGCTGCATTTACAATAATGACGGGTGGTAAATTAAGTAAACAGGTATTGACATTTTTCTATTTTGCGTATTTTATTGACTATTAATATAATAATATAATTAATTAATAATTATCGATTATAGCTTTACCCTGAAGACCTAATTACTTCAAGTTTGAATCTTGTAAAAAATCAACTTGGAGAAATTATATACCGTTTTTTGGAATTAAATACGTCTAAAGAGGAATTGAATAGTATGTTTTTTTTAAAAAAATTTTTTGGGATGGGATTTTTTTGATGGTCAGTTAATTTATTGTAATTTCCATTGTGTGACAGATGAAGCTGATTCCTTATTGCTCGAGATTTTTGATAAATATCCTTTATAAAATTTATTTTTATTCGAGTTATTATAAGTTTATTTTTATTCCTTAACAGTTAATTTTTATCTTACTTCGCGCCTCAAGCGTAAGATATCGGGATTGCTTCCAATTATGACTACTTATCTGAGAAAATTGTATGACTTAATGCAACAAGAAGAGTTATCAGATAGTATTGTCATAACTGTTAGTTTTATTGCTATTGGACCATTTTTTGTTGATTCTGCTAGCGGTGGCAGCAATAATTTTTTTGGAAATAATGTTGAATCTATGAAATTGGTCGCACTTGGATTGTTACGATTGGTACGACATGATTTTATTTAATATCATGAATTTTGTATTGGGCAAAGCTTTAATGATAATTAATAATTAATGTAATAGGTTTTCACAAATCATCAAAAACAACGTACTTGGATTTTAGAGGAAATTCTCACTTCTTTAATTAAGTTACCCACGACAAAGCGTAATTTACGACAATATAGGTAATTAATACGAATGAGTAAAATGTCCCCATGCTGATTACCATAGCTAATAAAATCGTTAATTACAGGTTACCTGATGGTAAATCAATACAGATGGTTTCGGCGCTTATTTTGCAACTCATTCAAAGTTGTACAACGGGTGCAAATCAATATGGCTCCAAGGAAATTGACGGCCAAGGCAGAGATGAAATTATTGGAATTGATATCATTGGAGATATCAATAATTTAAAAAAGGTTTATCTCCCAGAACCACTTTTTTTTTCCTGTTTTCTTTTTTTATCACTAATAAATATTTAATTAAATTAGTGTGGAAGTGCTTGGAAAACGGGTATTGATGCTGCTAGTGCGAATGCTGGTTATGTTTTTAAATTCTTGCTGGCAAGGTATTTTTCATCTTTTATTTTATTAATTTATTTTTTTACAATTCTGCACTTCATCCAATAATTTCTTAAATTGTTAAGATGCACAAAATCTATTAAAAACTCGAACGAGTCAGAATATCGTGTATTGCTGGATAACTTCATGGAAGATGTAATCACAGTTTTAAATTTTCCGGAATGGCCTGCCGCAGAAATGATAGTTCACATTTTCAGTAAAATTATGGTAATGTTTATAGAAGCAATCACTGTTTCATTATTATTATTATGTCAATTAATAATATTTACTGCTAAAACTTAGGTTGGCTATATTAACGATAAGAAGGCAGACACATACACAAAGTCCATGGCTATTGATTATTTAGGTACAATTGCTGGACGAATAAAGAAATATGCCAATAACGTTCTAGTAACTGGTGAGAGTACTTTAGAAGATAATTGGGAAAATAAAGAAGTTCGCCATTGGATAGATATGGCCAAAGATGTCCCAAAGGGAGAGGTGCGAATAATGCGATTTAATTTTTTTTTGTTTTCATGGTCACATTTACATAGCTCGATTCATATTATTTTAGATTACTAGTCTAACGAATGCGCAGTCAGTGAACAATCTTTGGGAATGTCAAAAAGTTGTATTAAAATTTCTTGAATTTGGCGCATTAGAAGATCCTGGAGTACAGGTATGTATATAATAAGAATTATAATTATACAATAAACCTTATTGATTGTATATTTGATATACTTTAGTGTGCTCGGCAATTTTATTTGGCGGAGTGGGGATATTCTTTTGTTAACACGCTACTTTCGATTTCTGAAAATTTATCGAGTGAAGACCGTGAAGAAAAAGCCACGATTGGCGAAATGAAAAAATTGCTAGATAAAATAATTGCCGAATATTGGCAAATGTCTTTAGAAGATAACATTGACCAAAATTTGAAACAAAGGTAGTTTCAATGTACTTTCTATAGTACCTTAGGTTCTTAGGTTTAATAGCTAATTTTTTTTTCTTTTAACTTCCAAATAGATCATTAGGTATAGAACGTTCTGATATTAGTCTTGTTACCGAACTTCTTGCAACAAGGCAAACTCTATATCAGAATTTTGATTCTATCCTCTCGAGAATTTTGGTTTCGCTTGATACAGGTGTTGTTGCTTTTCGAACCAAAGCCTTGAGAGCCTTGGGCCAAGTAGTTATTAATGATCCGAACATTTTGAGTCAAGTAAGTTTATACTCCTATTTCGATTAAGGCAACCTCGATATTCTAATTAATATTGAATGTAAATGCAAAGGTTAATGTTCGACAAACAATTGCACAAAGACTTTCCGATAATTCACCGGCTGTTCGCGATGCAGCTATTGATCTTGTTGGTCGATATCTCTCACAAAAACCCGATATTACTGAACAGTATTATAAAGTTATCAGTGAACGAATTTTGGTAAATATAAATTAATATTTTGTAATTTTCATACAAGTTTTATTTTGGAATATATGTTTATTATATGCATGTATGTACAGGATACCGGTCTCAATGTCCGAAAACGTGTTATTAAATTACTTCGTGACATATATCTTAAAAGTGCGGACCAGAAAATGATGATAGATATTGGTTGTAAAATTCTTATGCGTATAAATGACGACGATAATCATGTTAAGGTAAATATCATTTAAGAATTGTGAAAATTAGATATCATTAGTAACTATTAATTAATTCATTCTAAAGGACTTAGCTTTAAAAACAATTCAAGAATTATGGTTTGTACCATTCAAACATCAAAGAACTGTGAGCATTGACATGGATGATCTTGATGACGATGATGGACAAAGTGAATTTACCAACATGTCTTCTGTTGGTAAGAAAGAAGTTTTAAGTAGAAGCTTGTTAATTGTTGGAGTTGCAGGACGCCTTGGCGAAAGAAACGGCCATGTATTAGGAGGATTATTCAAAAAGGTTAGTTTTTAATTATTTAATCATGTAAAAATGGTTTATTTGGGATTATTTATATCTTTTATAAAAAAAAAAAAGATTTTAGAAAAGGATGGAAAACAGAAACGAGAAGTTTTAAATATATGCCAGTGTATGGTGGATTGTTTGTTCGAGCATTTATTGACATTGCAAGACTCCAATTCAAAGGTGTTTTATAAAATCATGATTTTTTCCTTCTATGATCATTATTTAAAATGTTATTAATATATATGGACTTTTTTTAAGACTGAAGTCGTAAGTTGTATAAGTACCATATGTCTCTTAAGCAATGCCTCCCCTTCACTTGTTCGAAGACATGTTGTCACTCTACAACCATACTTAAAAAGTGCTAGCTCGGTAAGTATGATAATGATGTCATATAATAATAGAATTCTCTTTTTAATTTAATTTTTGATCATATAGTCCGATGATCAAACTATCTTATATTATGTTTTGATCATCTATCAAAGTGTTCTTCCACTTTTAAAACGACCAAATCCAAGCTTTTTAACTGAAGTAGAGCAAGCTCTTCTTGGTCTACTTACCAAAAGTCCACAAAAAGTATGATAAGATGATTTAATATATATCGGGTATTGTTTAGAATTATATGAAGAATAAATATTGAAATCTTATTGCCATTTGTATTATTACCTTAGATTCTTCAAGAAGTTGTACCGTGTCTTTGTGTTATTGTTGACAAATTAACGCATAACTATATTCGTTTAACAAAACTTTTGAGATCTTGTATAGGTAATATTTTATTAATTTATTCATGTAATCGCATGAAAAATTCCGTTTTTCTTATTTTCCATTTATATACCTTGTACCCTTGAAGAAAAACTTAAAGTTGAGAAGAAACATTTAGATGCTGGTAAAGATATATCTTCGGCGCGAAATGTTATGGTTCTTCTTTTAATTATCGGTCTATTATGTAAGAATTTCGATTTCGACAAAAAGAGATCGGAAAAACCAGGTAATACACTACAAAAATTTTGATAAATTCATTAATGTATATATAAACATATATATTTATTTGATTAACTTTGATGTCTGTTTTTTTATCAGATGAAATGAAAGAATTAAATCTAATTGATAAGGTACGAATAGATTATTTAAACACGCTTTTATAATTTTGTGCTATCGATATATATTAAAATACCGCTTATTACAAATTTAGGGACCTATAATAACTATTGTTTTCCAATTAGTTTTGTATTTTTGCAAAGAAAGCTTATCAGAAACTGTTCAGAAAATGGCATTACAAAGTTTAGGTAAATAATAATTAAAGTATATTTTACTTTCTCTTCTTACTGATTTTATTTATATTCTATAGGGTTCATATATTTATCCTATCCAATAATAATGCTCAGACCGGAAAGTACGGATCTAATGGATCGTATATTGAATACTGGAGCTATGGATATGAAAATACAGCTAATGAAGGTGTTTTCTGATTTCTTGGTAGCAGAACAACAAAAAATTAATACAGATTTAGAAGAGAAGAGTAAGTGTATTATTATTATTAAAATAAATTTATTTATTTATTTTGAGTAAATATTTATCAATTATTCATAGAGCAAAAAAAAAATAACCCTGTCGATCTAAAGGTTTTAATTGGAAATGCAGATGAGTTTGCTGAGGCTGGGTAAGAATAATAAATTTTTTTTATTTGTTTTAAAAAAGCAATTTGGTTTGGGAGTAATAGTTCCTTCTTTGAAATTTAATAGTGTAAGCAGTTCTTTAATGCAACGATATCTTGATCGGATTCTCGAATGTACTTTTGATCCAACACAAAGTTTGAAAATAATTGCTTTAGATGTCTTAGGAAACATTATTCAGCAGGGATTAGCACATCCTGTATTGGTATGTGAGTTTGTATTTATTATTGTTCATTTTACATTCTCAATAACATTTTATTATATTTATTTTTCTAGTGTATCCCGACAATTGTTGCGATAGAGACAAGTCCAGAACAGACTGTTCGTGACAAGGCATTTAAATTGCATCAACACTTAAATGAAAAACATGCTTCACTGATACATTCTCGAAATGTAGATTGTGTTAAAAAGGCGTACGCTTTTCAAAAGCAATTGGTTTGTGAAAATCCTATTGTTGGTATGTTATTTAGAAATTAACTAAAATTTATGATGATTGAGTGTTATATGATTTTTTTAACTTGATCCATTTTTTTACGATTAGGGTATGCTGTTCGAAATGACGAGGGACATCCTGAAGCTTTGCTTAATCCTATGTATTCATTACTGAAAGAAAAACGACAACGTCGTAATGATTTTTTAATATCAATTGTCAGAACATTCGATTTTGATTTAATACGATGTGACGAATTAACGGTATGAACATTTTTGCTTTAATTTAATTTTCATATATTTTCTATTAATATCTTTTTCCGTGCAGGTTGATGTCGGTTTTTGTAAATTTGTTGCGGAAAATCTAGCTACTATCGATTATAAGACTTTGGAAGAAGTCCTTCATGTTATTTATTGTATCAATCGTGTTTTGTCAGTTGTTGCTATAAGTGCTCTGCATTCTATTCAAAATAATGCAAAAATACTCAATATTGACATGGATATAATTAATCAGAATAAAACTTCACAAGAGCAGGCCTCTGACAATATTCAAACATTTGATGAAAACAATTCTCCGCATCAGCCTAGCGTTACTATGCTTAACGGAAGTTTTATGAATGTGAGCGAAACTACAGACAATGACATTAAATTAAATTCAATGTTAATTGAAGGTGTTCAAAAGCCTGAACTTTTAGAGAATATAGAGAATATAGAGAAAAAGGAAACACAAGAAGATAGTCAAGAACAAGAATCGAGGAATAAAGACAAAGGTATATTTTGGTTATTTAAACAATTAAACGAACAGTTATATTTCATTATATGTTTATTTTATTTTATTTTATTTTATTGCAGAAACTATTTTGCCATTGCCTTATGCTGCAAAGGTTTCCATTTGTATGACTATTCTTATGTACTTGAAGGAACATCTGAAAAAGACATATGCACTTAGTGAAGCGTAAGTTAAATCTCGAGAAATTTATTATTATAAACATTTACTAATTTTATTTTTTATTTAGCAAATGTCAGAACTTCAATCCAGCCCAAAGTGGATCCAATAAAGATAAGCCAGCTCTACGTCATCAAAATGCTCCACCAGTAATTACATGGGATGGTCTTTCGTTTATAGATAAACCTTTGCTAACGGACGATGATATAAAACAACAATGCGAATTGGTATGCTTATTTATATAAATATAAAAAAAAAAAAGTTTTCCGATAATAATTTAAGAGTTTTCTTTTCAGTTCAGAAAGCTTATCGCTGAGGATGGTACGCAGAAAGAAGAATTTGCCGATACAGAGATGGAGGGAGATTTAAGTAGCAAACAATCAAATAGTTATGCTAGTTTTGATCGCATGGATCTCGATATAACGACTATGACTATATTTGATGAGACAACACATACAACAGTAAGACCATCAGGAGGTACATCTTCAAGAAAAGGAATTGTACGTAAATTAGGTCCAAAATCAAAAAACGCATCATCACCAAGAACATCAGGAAATAAAAAAAGAAATACACCTAATAATGACACTGTATCTAAAAAATCTAAAAAGAAACGAAAATCAATTATAGATAATGTGACTGATGAAGAGGATAGTGATTTTCAATTGTAGTAAACTGGAATTTAATAATAATAATAAGAACTATTTTTACATCGATAGTTACTTTTTTAATAGCATATTTGGGAAATATGGATGTATATTACGATCAATTGCTATTCTTTTTTTTTTTTGTAATATAGAACTTAATTTTTTTCGCTTTAATAATCATTTTGGATTCTTCCTTTATTTTGTAAAATATTAAATATTATAATCATTTAATCAATCATATTTGAAAATAGTTTTTAGCATTTAAATTTATTCTAATTATATAATTAACATCTTTTTATCTTTTTTTCATATAAGGGAAGAATTTTATATTGCAATTTTCTATCATTGAGATAGTCAACCATAAAGAAGCGAATATGAAATAATAAATATAATATAATTATTTAAACATTATATTTATTTTCGCTAAAATAAAAAAATATTTTTATTAAATTTGTTAAATATAAGACTGGCGTAATACTAATTTAAAATTTGAATTACCTTGATAATGGATGTACCAAAGAGAAAATCATTTTAAGTAAATTAAAGATGATTAAAATTATACCATGGATAAATGTCAGAACACAGAATGTAACAATTATAGTGATAAAAAAAGTATTTAAATCAAGCGTTTTTTGTGGAATAAATCTCATTGTTATATTGATGAGAAGTAAAAAGAAAAATCGTATTTGTTATACATTTTAATAATTTAATTAATATCAACTAATTGCAATTCATTTATCATCATATACCTGGAAAACAAAATATATAAATGACGAAACCAAACTAATTGAGATTGATGTGATGTCATAGCTTTTCTTGCTCGTATAAAATTGGTAAAAGAGGATATAAAAATTAAATGATTTAAATTGTTTCGATTTTTAAATAGATATGTTAAAGGCAGGTCAAGTATTGATATATATTTTCTTAATACGGGAACCGTTATTAATTTATATAATATAATATCATTTGAAGTGGTAGATTGAATAAAATGTCTAAGAAATAAAATAAAAAGGAGATTAGATACACTCGTGATAACGTAATTGAAACAATATATTTACCTTGCACCATTTAACGCAGCTATATGATTTGGATGAGAAGAAACTCCCTTTTCATCAAAAGTTATAATCTATAAATTATTCAAAATTTGATATTTAGGAAGATATGGTTTATTACAAGTAATTATGGTATATACTCACAATGTCAATTTTATGTTTTGTAACATGATCATTTATTATATTGGATATTAAAGTAGGATCCCAATTATTCTTTGGACCATCTTGTAATGATCTTAAACAAATTAAAGTAAATTATATTTGATTGATAAAGATAAATTTTGGTTTCAACTTTGAAACTTACGGATGATCTATAATATTAATATTTTCAATATCAATTCCAAGTGTTATACAACTACTTTCAAGTTCATTCCTTCGTATCTCCCCCAGCCCCGATTCATTTCCTATATATATATATAAAAAAAAAAAAAATAATAATAATAATAATTAATAAAAATATATCGATAAAGATAATTTTCGATTTATAATAATTTATTAAGTACCTATCGATAAACATAATAAATGAACTTGATTTTTTCGATTTCGTAAAAAAAGTAAAGTAGGACCAAAAAACATACATTCGTCATCAGGATGAGATATAATTAGCAATATTTTCCTTTCATTCAATTGAACTTCATTATTATTAATCATTATATAATATAATATTATAGTATTTGTTATAAGAAACATTAAGAATATAAACGATGAATATATTACGAAAGAAATCATTTTTCAATTTTTTCATAAAATGAGACAGAGATATTCATTATACAGTTGCGCATGAAGATAATTTTTCGTACCACAGTTCTAAGATGACGTAATTGCATAATGTAAATTTAAAAGTTAGTAGTAATGACCTTTTTTTTTTTAGCAATTGAATTTTTCAAAGAATATGGAAATAATAACCAATTTAAAACAGCTTTTCAATGATCATTATACATATGATGTAGTATTGCGTTTAGATGGAAAGATTTATTTTGCACATAGTGTTATATTAAAATATCAATCAGGATATTTTTTGGAATATTTCGATAAGAGTGATAAAATGAAAAAAGGAAATTATTACATAGATTGTTCTTGCTTGATTAATAATCGTATAGTGATAAAAAATTGGTATGATATTAATGATAAAGAAGAAAAAGATAAAATTGAATTTTATTATGATTATGAAATATTTGGTAAATTTCTATCATACTTGTAAGTAATTTATAATTATATTATAAATAAAAAATTTATATTATGATAAAAAATAAAAAAAGAAATAATTTTCATTATAGCTACGGTTGGCCAGTTTATGTAAGAACAAATGAGCAATTATTCACAATTGCATATTTAGCAAAGAAATTCAAAGTAACAGGATTAACAAAGATGATGGACGGTTTATTAAAATATTTACCAACAACTTGGCAACAAAATGATATTGAAAATTGGAAAATTACTTTAGATATTTGTAAATGGCTTGAACTTGAACAAACTCAATTAGAGATTACGAATTATTTAAAAAAAAATGAAGTAGGATTAAATAATATAAAAATAAGATTTGATCAGAAAAAAAGAAAAAGGGATGAAGAAGAAAACGGTAAATTCTGATTTTTGGATAGAAAATACAGAAAATGCGTGATTTATTTTTTAAATATAGCAGAAAAATTTTTGTTTATGATTTGTTGTATAATTTTTATCGATTTTATCGCTAATAAATTTACTCAAACACTCTGATTGCATTTTAACCACTCTATATTATGTAAATAGATGTCGCAAGACTGTACGCGACAAGGCTACTGTCAAACTTCTTAAACTTTTTTATTACAATTTTACAAAGAAAATCAAATGCTAAATTTATTAAAAAACAATTAAAACCTTTGAATTTAAATCAATTCGTATTTTAAAAAAAGAATAATAAAAGAAATCTAAAATATATATATATCAAAAGGAAAAAAAGTTTTATAGGATAAAGATATATACACAATATAAAACTACAAATATTATAATATTATTTACAAAATTTAAGGTCCCAAGGGAAATTATTTACATCCTGAAAATCGGTATATATTATATATTTAATAAATTGGTGGTTTTGGTGGACAGATTGTTGCTACAGGTACAAGCGTTGTAATAATTTTAAGATCTTTGATGGTTTTGCAGGGGGGTGGAGGTGGACAATCTCCTTTAATATGCGGATTACATTTACATGTTGGTATAGGAGTGCATGTGGTAATGATTGTTGGTGAAGTAATGCTAAGAGTGGTAGTTTTACCGATCGTCAAGCAAGTCTTCAAAATAGAAATAAAATAATTAAATTAATTTTCAAAATGAATAAAAGTTTAGATAAAGTTATTACAGCAGTAGTGATTGTTGTTGGAATAGTGATTGTTTTCGTAACTGTCGTGGTACTACGAACACATGCTAAAAAAATAATACTTGTTAGTAATAATGGTTGAGACTATAATCACTTCAAGAAAACTTAAACTTGCCAGTAGCGGAATCGAAGAAGAGAAAAGCGACAAAGAAAGCACTAAGCAAGAGAATATTAGAGAGTTTCATTTTGGTCTTTTTTTGAATTACCCCAGTGAAGTGAGGAATCAAGGTAAGAAACGGCACGTTTATATAGATACTATTTACCTCAAATTTTATTAAATTAAGATTCTTTGAATCCCCATAAAAATTAATAACACGTTGCAATAAAACTTTTCTTGCCATATTTTAATAAAAAAGCCTTATTTTCAACATTTATCATTTTTGAAAAAATACTATTTTCGTGTCAATTCAAACGAATACCAGATTAGCACATTTTTTTTTCTTGGAATAGATTATCTATGCTTAATATCGTGAAGAATCGCTCAAATTGTTCTTTTCGTGGCCATTTAAACGAGAAGCCAACGCGTACGTTCATCGATCTAAGCCATTTATGCATGAAAGGCTTGTGCGGCTTATTTACCAAATTTAAATTTTGTTGGCTTATTCACGATTGCCACGAAAAAGATAGCCTTACTCTAAATGCTTTTCGTGGCTTATAAAAATCAAAAAAAAAAATATTCCTATGAAATACTTCGCCTCTCAAGATCGACGAACTTTTTTGTGGCTTTATGTCCAGTCATCTAAGACGCCAATTAGTCTGTATAACACACAATGGACGTCCCTAAGCAAAGAATTCTTCGCTATATAAAACTTAGTTTAAAAATATATATATATACATATATAATATATAATTATCCGATAAAATCTCAGTGAAACTTACTTGTGATTACACGTGATTAAAACTTTAAAGATATAGTTCATTTTAATTTAAGTAAAACAATCGTATTTAAAGGATGGCTAATTTATATAAATAAGTGCTTGTATATGTTCTCTCCTTCTTCATACCCTTTAATCTTCCTTTCTTTTTTTTTTTTTGATATTATATTCATATAAACAATTTTCATGAATTTACTTAAATTTAATTATGAATTTACTTTAAAATTTTTTGACATCAAATAAATATACACGGGTTCTAAGTAAGGTGACGATGGCACAATTCGAAAATATTTGGAAATCAATACATGGTACTTTCTTATTAGTTGATATGGTATCCATTTAATTTTTTTCATTATTTTCTCTCTCTCTCTTTTTTTTTAAAAAAAAGATTTCAGATCATTGTCGGCGTTATAGTTCTCAGCATGTAGGTTTATCGTTTAATAATATTTTAGGTTATCGATTTTAGTATACTAAAATTTAACTAATTAAATCATTTAGCAATAACAAATCTTTGAGATATCTTTAAAAACGAATTCTCAAACAGCGCAACATTCACACATTCCATTATTATACGTATATAGCATTATTAATATTAATTACCTTGACATTTATTTTATCAATATTTATTTCTTGGAAAATTCGATTCGAAAAGCCTGCAAAAATAGATTCAACGAGAAGACTACCTTTATTTTATGAGAAAAATATAAAGAATTCACCAAATATATTGTATATATTTTTTAATTGACAAATATCTTGTATATTCATATACATCTTATACTGTATTTTCACCGTTTAGTCTAATAAAATATGTAATTTTTATTTTAATAAAATTAACTTGTATGAATTTAATAAATTGAGTTTCTAATATTCTTTTAGATATTCGCAAAATAATTTTAAATGGTGCAATACATTAATACTCATGAATGAAAATTTCCTATATATATATATATATATATATATATATATATATATATATATATATATATATATTATCAAAAAAATTAAATTCCATTTAAAGGCAAATTTGATGAATGATCGACGCTAGCGTTGAATATATAAAGGAAGTCCAATTCTGAATTTTCCCAATTGTACAAAACCTTAATTTTTCGAATTATATAAATATGACACAGACGTCTAATCCGGAAAGTCTGGAGGGTCTCGCCGTTCCAAGTGAATACTTTCCAATACAACGAAGTGCCAGTCCCACACCACTACGTAATATATCTTTCTTTCTTTTTTTTTGTATTTATAGTTCACCATAATATATATTTTTATTCTTTTACAGTCAGCCTAAATCGTTTTCCACAAAAACAAGAGAATAAACCAAGTCATACAATAACACACGGAGAAAATTCCGTACTTTCTTTAGCTTGTTCTGACAGATATATATTTACCGGTTCTCAAGGTCCTCATATTCAGGTAAATGTAATTGTATAATTTATTTGATATTTCACTATCATTAGAAATTTGATTAAAAACTTGTAAATATTTTAGATATGGAATTTGATCACTTTTCAGCAAGAAGCTGTATTAAAGGGACATTTAGGAGGTGTTTTATGTTTGACTCTTTCAAATGATCAAAAAATGTTATTTAGCTCATCTGGTAAGAACAACATTGTATTATATTTAATTGATGTTGATTTGAATCGATATTCGTTTTAATACTCTCGAATATATATGTATATTTTTATATGAAGGCGACTGTACTGTTCGAGTATGTAATTATTCCATCCCAATTCAATTTTTTTTACATATTTCTTTTATCTACATTGTTAAATATCTCATATCTTTTGTTATAGGTATGGGATGTAGATACATTAAAGTGTCTCTATGTTATTCAAGTGTGCGATGTTGGAGATTTATTTTCGGTAGTTTATTGTGACGAATTAGATACAGTGTATATTGGTTGTCAGAACACAAGTATTCTAGTAAGTTAATTGAAAATAATAAATCGCACAAATATTATCTATAGTAAAAAAAAAAAATTTTTTTTTTCTTAATCAAGCGATTCGATTTATCGACTAAAGAAAATCATCAAACACATAATCTTCCGTATTCATGCAACTATTCTAAATTCTTTGATAATATCCCACCAACTACTAATGCTTGTGAAATAATCAGTTCGGCCGAAGAAGAGGAAATTGATGCAAAAATTTGTGCAGAACAAGAAAATGTTTGTAGATATGAAGTTCACGATTGTATGATTTACATGAATAGCCATGATGGATATGTATATTCTTTATTATTGGGAGAAAATAAAGATGGAAGGATTCTTTTAAGTGGTAAGTGATAATGTTAATATATTGTTTTTATCAACGTATTTATTGATAATATATATATATATTTTTCCTGTAAATTTAGGATCAGGGGATGGTGACGTCAAGGTAAAAAATTTTAATTTAAATTGCATCAATTGAATTGTAATAATTATAGAATATTTTCATTATTTTTTCTAGGTGTGGTCAATCACAAAGAATTCTATGGAGCTTATAAAAGTTCTTAAAGGAACAGATGCTGGTATCCTAACTCTTGCTATACAAGATGAGTTATTATTTTGTGGCGCACAAGGTGGTGATATTAAGGTTTGTGTTATTAGCTACAATTTTGGTTTAATAAAGTTTAAGGATTAAAAAAAATTTTATTATTATTTACAAAAGATTTATGATTTGGAAACTTATCATGTAAGTTGAAAAAATATAACCGAATTGTTTTTTTGTATTTAAGTGTCAATTTTACTTAATTTTTTGTTTTTGATAGCATATCAGATCTCTTATGGCTCACGATGTATGTTCATTATGATTTTTTTTATCTGTTTTATATTAAGAGATCCTTTTAAAATTTTTATGCTCACATTTAACAAATTAGGATGATGTATTAGCTTTAACTGCAGGAGATACCTGTTTATTTTCTGGTTCAGCTGATGGAACTATCAAAGTAAGATAATATTTTTCAAAAAATATTATAGTTAATTTTTTTAAATTAATTTATATATCTGGAATATTTATTTAGAGATGGAATAAGACATTTGAAATATTAAATACTTATAAGGATCATACTGGAATTATATTGTCTTTAACTTTATCACCAAATAAATCATTGTTGATTAGTGGTGCTAATGATCAATTAATCAAAGTATATTTATTTTTAATAAGATTACTAACTACTATTCAGTTAAAAAGGTTAATATATATATATTTTTTTTTGATATGAAGTTTTGGGATATAAATTTAACAGATGATAATTGCCAAGAAGCAATAATTCCAGAAACCTCAGGTAAAAAATAAAACACTAAATTATAGGAAAATTTTTATCAAAATTTTTATACGTGAATGTTATATACTATTTAGATATTATGTTGTATGCTCTTAAAAAGTGGATTTTATTACGTACAGTTAGTGGAAAACCAAAATATTTAGAAGAATGTTTTAGAGGTGCGAAATTTTTAAAGAATGTATTTATACAATTAGGAGCTGAATCAGAATTAGTAAGTTAATGAAAAAATGAAAAATTTTTTTAAATAATCTGTAGATGTTTGTGTAAATATTTTACTCTACTTTGTATTCATAGATTCCGATAGCAACAGGTCAAAATCCATTAGTTTTTGGTAAATTTAATGGAATTAGTGACTTTAAGCAACAACATAAACAGTTAAATATTTTGGTTTATGGACATTATGATGTTATTGATGCTGATAAAACAAAATGGTTTACAAATCCATTTGAAATGACTGGTAATAAATAGTTAATGTATTTTAAATATCTGAAGATATTTGTATTCTAATGTTATTTTTATTTATAGCAAAGGATGGATATTTATATGGCCGAGGCAATATATATTCATTTATAGACTTAAATATTATAATATAAATGATTGACATTATTTACTTGTTCCATTATTATTATTAGGCGTTACTGATAATAAAGGACCTATGATTGCGGCTATATGTGCAGTCAGTGAATTACAACAAGAAAAGAAACTCAAAGCCAACGTATCATTTTTGATTGAAGGGGAGGAAGAAAATGGTAGTATAGGATTTGATAAAACTGTGGAAAAATTCAAGGTAACAAATAAGTAAAAATATTTAACAAGGTAATTTTTAATTTCACACAACAAAATTAATATGTATATTTGTTTTAGAATTTGATTGGTGAAGTAGACGTTATTTTACTAAGGTAAAAATTATTCTAAATTAATTATGAATTTTTAGGTATGCTAATTAATTAATTGTTGATTGAGTTCTCTCTTATTTCATTATTATAGTAATTCTTATTGGTTAGATGATGTGACTCCATGCTTAACTTATGGGCTCCGTGGTGTGATTCTTGCAACAATTGAGGTAAATTTTATAAATTATTCAATATGTCGAAAAAGTAGTTCTTTGCATCTCTTTTACATATATTGCACATAGATTTCTAGTGAAGAATCAGATTTACATTCTGGTATGCAAGGAGGGGCAGTATCACAACCTTTAAATGACATGATTCAAGTTCTTGCGAAACTCGTGTCAGAAGATAATTATGTTTTAATTCCAGGTAAAAGATTTTAAAGGAAGTCATTATAAATTATTTTTATACGTATTTTATATTTATTTTATTTGATTTTTAATTTTAGGATTTTATAATAACGTGAGACCTATTACATCTTATGAAGAACAGTTATATGAACGTATTTTAGAATTAAATCCTAGGTAATTTTATTCGAACGAATTCATTTTTATTAAGTACGTTTGTTTTATATAAATCTTTGATTTTTTCAAGTAAATCAAGCGAAACAAAAGAAAAATTAATGTCAAAATGGAGATACCCGTCATTTACTATACATAAAATTGATGTTAGTGGGCCAAATAATGTTACAATTATACCACGTAAAGCTGAAGCTAGTGTTAGTATGCGTATTGTACCAGATCAAGATATTGATGATATTGTGAAAAGTTTTAAAGAATTTGTTAAAGAAATTTTTAGTGAATTAAGAACTAAAAATAATTTACGCGTAAGTATTATTATTTATTTATTTATTTTACCTAAAATCAATAAAAATATTGGAACTAACGAACAATATAATGTTATTATCATCTTTTAGATTGAAATCAATAATAAGGCAGATTGGTGGTTAGGAGATCCTAAAAATCAATATTTTAAAGCAGCAGAACAAGTGATTAAACAGGTAAGTTCTTTATTATATTATTTTTATTACTATTATTAATTGTTATTTCTCTTTTGTTTATAATTATAAATTTTATTAAATAGGAATGGGGTGTTAAACCATTGTATATAAGAGAAGGCGGTTCGATACCAGCTATAAAATTATTAGAAAGAAAATTTAATGCTGTAGCAATACATTTACCTATGGGACAATCTACTGATCAAGCCCATTTAAATAACGAAAGGATACGTTTAAAAAACTTACAAGCCGGTAAAAGAATCTTTAAAAATTTAATTAGTAAGTTAAGTGAAATTAAAAAAGAAAAATGATTTTTATCACGTGATATTGGTGTTCCATCAACTAAATTATGTACGGTATTATATTAAGAGATTTTTTTCTATAATAAACTATAATTTACTATAGTTTAAATTCGCTTTATAAGAAGTTTCCTATTAAAAACCGATTCATTTTCAAACTTTATAGCCCTAACTATGACAATTTCATTTCAAATTTCGAGAAAGTACTCTAAATATCTGTCTCTCATAAAATAGTTTTTTTTTCAAAAAATTATAATTTATTTATTTAAATCACTAATATGTATTGCTCAAATGTTATAATTATTTATTATCTGATTTTAAAAGTTTTCGGATAATTAAATAAGAAGAAAGAATTAACTGTTACATAGCTTAAATCCGAATATAATTTTACATGATGATGCAGAGAGTTATGGATATGGATCTAAAAAAAATTATTATTATAAACTCTGTATATATTGCAATTTTTAAATATCCGGCAAAATTCCAATTGATCCGACCGAAATTTTTATTTTATACCGTACCAATGTGATATCGTTAAAAATCTGAATATAAACCTATCTTTGTTAATCGGGCCTCTTATAATATTAGATAGGACAGGTCAAGCCTTACAAAAGTATTCTCTTAATTAATATAATTAATAGGTATTTATTCTTTTGTTTTAAACTAATTTTTAATTAGTGCTTTCAGTATATAAATTTTATACTTGGTAACATCTTTATAGTTTATATGATTCTCATAACAGGGTGTGGCGTCAGTCATGTGAATTTGACACGTCTATTTATAAACAGAAAGTTTTATTTAGCTCTAAAAAAATGACTTCTGGCAATTGGTACCTTGAATTTCAACCGAATTGTGTTGAAGAGCTGGCTGTAAATCCACAAAAGTTTTATGAAGTTAGAAACGCTATAAAACAAATTTTCGAAAGAGTAAATAACGATAAATGTTTATTAGAAAAAAAATTGCTTGTCTTAAATGGACCACCCGGAAGCGGAAAGACAACAACTATTAATTTAGCTATTAAATCTATCAATCAAGAGACTGAACAGCATGGACTTCGGGGATTAAATGTGCTGCCTTATATTTGTATAAATAGATTTGATCCATATCCTATAGGTTCTTCTCACCCTGATTTTTATGAACCAGCAATAACGAGATTTAAAGACTGGATCAATGATAATGTTTGGTTTGCGACACCAGAAGCCCTGAAAAATAATTTCAGAGCGCAAGTTCTATTGTTGGAGGATTTACCATTTACGACCAATGCTCCAAATTTTAAAGAACAACAAACTAAGTTTTTTCAAGAAATAAAAAATTATTTGAGAAGAGATGATGTAAGAATGCCGATTATTTGGACAATTACGGAAACAAGCATTAATATTGAGGATTGGAACCACGAAGAACGTAAATCAGTTGATACAGTATACAATACTGTACATGGTGATATTCTTGAAGATAAAAAAGTAACACATATTAGATTTCGTCCGGTTGCGCCAACTTTTTTAAAGAGGGGAATCAGAGCATTCTTGAATTTGAAGTTTCCCAAAAATGAAGCTATCAAAAGAGAATGTGTAATGAAAATTATGGACCAAGTTATCGAAAGTGGTGTAAATGATATTCGTCAAGCATTGAATTCTATACAAAATGCTTATACACTTATGGAAGTTACAGAGAAGATACCATCATTTGTATCACCTCACAGATATAACAAAGCTGGAAAGTTACTCCATGCTCCTCGAAAGCCTTTTAATAATACTCGACCGTCTATAAAGCTTCCTCAAGAAACGATGTCTGAAATGCGTTCTATTATAAATGAAAATATAAATTTTGAGAATCAAGTGGACCAATTTGAATGTCTGGATCTTGTTTTTGAAGTTAAAAAAACAAATTCAAAGCCGAGAAGAATAATTCGCAATATGCAGATTGATTACGAGAAGTTTGGTGAACTGGCTTTTTCAAATTATCTTGAATTATATTCTAGCGATGCTGAACTCGCACGTGCATCTGAAGTATTTAGCAATTATGATTTACTATACTCTAAAAATTACAATAAAAGAAACTGTAGTTTGATTCTGATGAATGGTTTAATAGATTCTCGAATACAAGACTCTCCAAAAAAAGGTTTTGTTATTCATAAGGGCAGCAATTCATTTAAGTTTAATCAAAGCATGCGAGAAAATAAAGAACTACTTTGGTCAATAAAACGCGGTAAACAACGGCTTTTTGAGAAAGATTCAATTGGCACACAAAATACAGAGTTTATTATGACAAATCATAGTAAAGAAGATCTTACTATGTTTGTGCTACCGTATTTGAGACGAATGAGTAAATTCGATAAATCAAATGATTTAAAAATTTCTTATGACGGAAAAACACGTTTGAAAGAATTTGGTAAATTTCGACATAGTGGCAAAAGAAAAGAATGATTTGTTGGTTAATAATATATAACTTTAATCATAAAAGCTATTGGTATATTATATTTCTTTTTTTCTTCAATTTTTTGTATCTCTCCATTCAAATTTTAAGCTGGCGCTCATAAATTCAAGCCGCATTTAGTATAATATATGTGCATCTGTTTTCTAAAACTCTTTATAATTATAAATCTGTTCGAAATTCGTGGATGATCTGGATTCTTTCAATTCCTCAGGGTCACCTGGACAAGCATCCATATTTATTCAGGTTTTTGTTTTCTTTAAAAGTCTCATATGTGGGATGAATACAATATGCATACAATAATACTCTTTATATCCAAGAAAAAAATGTTCCTGATAATAATGCTTTGGATTATAAAGTTTATAAAGTGTAAATCTGAATTGTGTAACCTCAAGCTTCACGAAAAAAACTGGGGAATATTTCGTCAACTTCATCAAAAAAATTGTGGCTCGCTAAATAACATACGCTTTCTTCTATTGCTTTCTTTAAATGTTGTTTTGAATTATATATTGTAGATACTGTATATATTATATTTAATCAATAAAGACACTAAGAATATAAAATGCGTAATATAATATGTACTTTTAAAGAAGGAAAGAAGTGTGTAATTTTTAAAGAGAAGTGTGTATTTGTTAAAAAAAGAAAGAGTAAGGTGTATTTTATAAAAAAAGAAAGATGAGTGTATTTTTTAAAGAAAGAAAGAAGTCTAATGATTTTTTTTTTAAAAAAAAAAGAAGTTTGAAGTTGAAATTTTTTTTTTAAAAAAAAAAGAATATATACTTTTGTTTAATTAATACAAAATTAATTAAACTCGCTTTCAAAAAACAAATTGTTAACGAACTACATTTAACATTTTATTGTCAATACGAATAAGTTCGGTGATTCCATATTATACAGTACATTGACAGTATTTACTATATATATTATTCATCAGAAATCTTACCATTTTCTCTAATATTGTAAGTAGAAGAGACAATAGAGTCATCAGATGATTGATTCTCATTCTTATTGGTTCTAGAATTTTTTCTATTATCACGTTTTGAATCACGTCGTTGTATTTTTCGATCATTTTCATTTCTGTCTTTCTTGTTTTTTTTATCAACATTCATGTCATAATAATCAGGCTTTCTATCCCAATGACCACGATGACGGTTCCAGTGAGAACGCGATTCGTCTAAATCACGATCACTCTTTTTATGATGTCGACTTCGATGGTGGTGGTGATGATGGTGGTGGTGGTGGTGGTGTTCATCACGTTCACGATTGTCACGCTTGTAATTATGACGATAACGATATTTGTCGTTGGATCGTAGAGGTGGAGAACGAGAATGAGATCTTGATCGTGATTTTGATCGATTTTTCTGCCGAGAATTTTTACTATTACGTTTCACTATAGAGTGATGCGAATCGCTCCTATCCGAGCTGGACGATCGAGATCTTTTTGAAGACTCGGTAGAATTAACAGTTGACTCTGGAAACGATTTATTTACAGCTGTAGAAACAGTAATATTAGAATTCTCGATAGCCATAATAAAATCTGTCAATAAAAACCATAAAATTAATAAAAAACGCATTTTATAATTTGAGATTCACAAAAATTAAGAACCTGAACGTTTATCTTCGAAGTCTCTATCTGCATCTGAATATAATCCTCCGGGATTTTTATATACATGTAAAAAATTACATTGAATTCCTTTTGGACATTTGTTTCTTTGGTAGTATCCTGATATTCAAAATCCAAAATATTGATGAATATAATATACGAAAATAGCATATTAATTTAAATATTACAAACTAGAATGATTAATAATATGTAATTACCGCATATCGCGGGTTTCCATTTGGTTACTGGACAATATTCACATATTAACTGTTTTCCAGCATACCATCTTCCTCTGATATTTTCGATCGCCCGTTTTGTCTCATCTTCATTTGAATATTGTACATATACATTTCCACGTAGATGTAATTGAAAATTGTTACAAACCTGAATTTTATATGATTAAAATTAATATTCGGCCAATATAAAAGAGATTTATCGAATTATTACCTTGAATTGTACAATAGTCCCATATTGTCGAAATTCCGTATGAACGTCTTCGAAAAATTCGAAATAATGTCTCTCAGCTTCAACTTCGTCATACTAAAAAAAAAAAAGAATCGTCCGAAATGTAATATAGAGTTGTTTTCAAATATGTAATAATCGTAATTAATTTGTCAAGGATTCATTTAGACTTAGAAGAGATTATATCATGTAAAAAGAAAAGATACAGTGAAGAACAATGATACAGTCCTTCAAATAATTGATAACCAAATTCATCTTCCTTGTATTAATAAAAAAAATCACTACTACGTTTAATTCCAAAAGATTTTCCGACGATAATATCGCGACATGCATTAAGATGTTTGGAGTAACATACCTCCAAATTATCATCATTATCCTCATCTGCTAATTGTACTGGCATTCCCTCGTACATATTTTTAACTAAAATAGTAACGCTTTTTTCAGGATACTGGTGATGTCGACCACATGAATCGCCATATCGACAAGCACCAGTTTTGAGATAGAATGGACAATTAACTTGGTCCTAATGTTATTGTAAATAAATATTTTCCCAAAATTAAGAATAATTTGTTATGAAATTGTATTATGAATCATATAAGACAAAATCTGAAAATAATCAAGACAGTTATTTAATATTAAATATAGGATACGATACTTTCTCGGTTCCATAATCAGTTTTTTCGCTTGAATCTTCTTGAACAGAAGTTACGGATGGAGATATAGCTGATGTACCCTTCAAAAATATATACGTTTAGGGAAATTCAATATTTCTCGATTTTAAACGATTTTTAAAAGATAAATCAATTAAATACCAATTCAGTTTGTTGATTTGTAAGATTTTTATTGTTAATTGTTACTTCATTGATGGATTTTGGTATTTTTATATTTTTAATTGTTTTTTCCCAATTTTCCTAGATTAAAGATGTCATTAGAATTATAATAAAAATTTAGTATTTAAAAGTAATTACCTGTATTATTTTTTTCGTCCTCTCATTTTCCTCTTGTTTTTTCTTTTTTTCTGCATTAGCTTGATTGATTTGTCGTTCTCGAACTTCCCATAATATCCTCTCTGCATTTCTTTTTTTGTTTAAAGAATTTTAAAATAAAATAAAAAAAATTATTATGTTAATTGTATTTAATATGTCGAACCTCTTTTTTTCTTCAGCTTTTATTGCTTCCATAACTTCTTCAGGAGTTTCTTCTTCCTCCTCTTGTCCCTGTTGTTTAGCCTTAGCTGCTTCAATTCGAGCGTTTTTTTTGCGTTGCTTTTTCATGAGCTTTCTAAACTCTTTACGGGGTAAACGAATTGCCGCATTGTTTTCTTTCTGATAGGTTTTATTATTTACATTAATATACTGATCAGAAGTTTCAACTGATACAGTATTGGTACAGTTCTTATCGATTTCCATAGCTTCTCTTGTTGATCTCTAAACTACCAGTTCTTTCTTTTCGAGGTATACTGATGGAGGTTACACCAGTGTTGGACATTGGCCGTTTGGCCGGGGTTGGCCGTTTGGCCAAAAAAATCTTGGCCGCGGCCAAATGCCAACACTGGGTTACACAAATCGTAGTACATACATATACTGATATACATCATCATCCATCAATTCATTTATATTGTGGATTCTTGTAACTCGAAGTTTTTTTTTAAAAAAAAATGAATTCAGAATCTTTAATTAGCCCTAAATATGATTTAAGTCTATACAAAAAAATCAGCGAAAAATATGAGAAGAATTCTTTAGCGTACTTGGAACAATATTATACAAAGAACTTTCTTATTGATTCAAGTAAATAAATAAACAACATTCGATTAAAGAATAAAAGCTTCAACACTAACAATAAATACTCAAATAATTTATTAGGTGAAAACACTACCGAAGATTTTTATATTTATCAAGCTCCCAATAAGTATTAACTTTTTTTTTAAAAAAAAGAAAAAAAGATGCACGTCACATTAATTCGTTTCTTGATAAATAAATAGGCTGTGTGTTATAGGTTTAGCGCCGACACATCCTTTATTATTACAATCCCAAAAAGTGAAGTCAATAAAATTTGATGAAAAAGTATCCCAATCAATTAGTAAAAAAAGACAAATCCCACTTTCGACAAAAAGTGAAATTTGTGTTATCACAACGGAAGAAGGAAAAAATTATAGTATTAAAGCAGGCGTTGTTGGTTGGGTGATCGATTTTAATATAAAACTTGACGTTGATATGTTACAGAAAAAGGTATCAGAAGTTACTTTAAATTTTGCTTTTTTGGTTGATCAATATTTAATTCATTTGTATTATAGCCATTTACAGACGGTTATATTGCAATCATAAAGCCTAAACAGGATGATCCAAGAAAAGCATTAAATCTTTGTATAAACGAAGAAAAGTACAAAGAAATTAGAAATTTATGAAAATTATATAGCGTGTGATAGGCGCCAACATAGTGTGGTGTATTCAATTCTTTCAATTCTCATAAAATGTAAAATTCAAATGAAGAAGATATTTATATATTTTATTCAAAAGATTTTTTTTTTTTTTTAAAATCATGAACGTCACGTCTAAAATATGTACAAGTTGTAAAGAAACTAACACAAAAGTACAAAGCACTAAAAATATACAAGTTTTCGGTTCTTTTTTCTAACAAAAAAACCAAAAAGTGCGAACCTAGACTAAAAGTAGTAGCAAAACGAATCAAATATCTGTCATTAACTTTTTTTTTTGTCCTTATCAAAAGGAACATAAAAGAGAAGGAAAAAGAAAAAAAAAATTATATATAATGGAATAAAACATAAAAAAAAGAGCAGAACACACAGAGTGAATACAGATTGTAAAACAAATGAATTCGATCGCGTTAAAATTTCTTTAGGAATAAAAGATCAAAAAATATATAATTCAGAACTAGGAAAATTTCTAAGACGGACACTCGAACCTTTTTTTTTGAATAACAAAATAATAGCAAAGAAAGGGGGGATAAAATATTAATAAAGGTAAAAAAGAAAATAAAGATGGCAATCATTATAAGAGCGAGATTGCAATAAAATCTCATTTATTTTAGTAACGGTTATTGTAACCACCACCACCATAGCCGCCGCCGCCGCCGCCACGACGACCACGACCACCACCACGACCGCCGCCTCCATAGCCGCCGCCGCCTCCGTAACCACCACCGCCTCCGTAACCACCACCGCCTGAGCGTGGAGCAGGTGAAGAGCGTTCAGCAGCACGGTCAACTATTTTCGAAAACCAAGATTGTAAAATTATAAATACATGTGAAGAGATTAATGGGATTGATTAATAAGAATTTATGTATACCTTTGATATTACGGCCATCAAACTCTGCGTCATTCAAGTTTTGGATAGCAATTTCAGCTTCCTCATTACTAAAAAAAAAAAAAAAAAACCTTTAGAATCGCAGAATTTTCATGCTTAATCAACATGCAGAAAAATAAAATAAATATACCTTGCGAAGGTAACAAAACCGAAACCACGACTACGACCTTTTAAATTGCAGGAATTTACGAAAGGTAACCAGAACAAAACGAACATAATTATAGATAACGGGGTGGATAAAAGGGTTGGTGGGAACACAATATATTGATTATTTTTACACACTGACACACACACACACACACACACACACACAAAAACACAAACAAAGTATCATCCTGTTTGTGAGGCAACAACACAAGACACAGGTAAGGGGGAAAGGAAGACAAAAAAGGTTAGCATCCTTTAATTCGCTATCGAGATTATTCCAAAACAAAAAAAAATGCTTTGGGAGTCTCGCGAAATTGACAAGGAGCTCAACTCTACTCTTCTGTTCGCTCAAAAACAACAAAAAAAATAGAAAAAACTATCTAGCTATTATCACAAGATTTTCATCTTACCAGTGTCGCGATCACGAATAACCACGGCGTCTTCAACGGTGCCATATTCTTCAAACTTGGACCTAAGAGTACGGTCATCAGTACCCCAAGACAGACCACCAACAAATAATTTGACGGACATTATAAACGTAAAGAACTTTATGAAGTGGTGGTGTAATGGAGCAAAAAATTTTATCGAGCAAAAAATTTTATCGACCAAAAGAAACTAGTTTTCGAATATAATTTTTTTTTTTTTTTTTTTTTATGGAGGGGAAAAATGATGTCTCTATATACCTGAAAAATTTGTTGAAAAACAGGGATGAACCCTCTTTGCAATGGCTTAGCTTAAAATTGTTCTGCATAAGCTTTTTCCCATCATTTGTAGTATTATTTTATTATATTGGCTTACAAATCAAATTACCCCAACAATTGGATAATTGTGAAAAACTTTTTGCCAAGTTTAGTAATTTACTGTCACAAATAAAATTACGTTATTTAGTTGTGAGACAATCATCATGAGGTTCTTATTCATTGAGTAGAGTACAATCTGAGTATGTACTACAATTTAATGTTTCTCCATAAACTTTGATTGGCATTTCAAACAATGGTTTTGGAACAAAGATATGCTTGCGTTGGCTGAAAGCCATCTAATTTGTTCGAACGACAACATGCCAAATTCAGTTTAGTGCATCGATATTGATACACTATTGTTACGCTTAATAAGTTTGACGAGAATTTTCAGACATAAAACTGCGCCATTGAATATCATATACTAGGCAGTAAACTAATTTATTTATAATAAGTAAACACAAATATTGATTTAGTTGAATATTGAATTGTTTCATTTATTAACGAGACTTTGCTGCTCGTATTTTACGATATCGTTGTGTATTTGATAATCATACTCATCATCGCTGTTTACATTTTCGATTATTAAGCTTTGAGGTTGGAGCTCAAGTTCATCATCGAGTTTGTTGGCTAAAGTTGGGAGATCATCATCTTGCGAAATTGGAACAAGTTGATGATGCGTCGAATAAACACTAATAAAACAATATAACGTAAATTTTTTTTTTTTTAAAAAAAAAAAAGATTCATTCGATTACTTACGAAATGGAACATACGTATTCTACGATCAATTGTCCGGTTGTCAATCCAGTTACCACCACAATAAATATTTGTGAATTCATCGACATTATTAATAGCATATAAAAAAATCTCAAAATTGTTAACACTGCATAAGCAAATGTCCTTATTACAATCCTTTTAAATCTTTTCTGACCTTTTTCATATCCTGCATTCTCATAATAATAAGTAAAAAGTCTCTCACACCAACATAATGAGATAACGAATAAAGTTGCTATTACAAAAGTATGGAATGAGGTAACTTGGAACCCTGAAAATAAAATTACAACTTTCGACAAATCTGTTCATTTCGAGTAAAAGAAATTCAATATATCGGATTAAAATTTTGTCAGAGTAACTAACTAATGAAATATTTTACCACTCGTAAAATAAAGCATATTTAAGGTCGGAATTTTCAAATTCCGACATTTATTAATATTATTAATAAAGTTGAAAATGCAAAGAAGTGAGAGAACAGAAATTATGAGGCTGCGTATATATTACAAACGGAAATTTTCATTTTTTTTTTATTTTGTTTGGGGCTTTTTGTTTTGTGGCTTATGGATAGATTAAAAGAAAAAGATCACTATTAGTAAATGTTCTTGTGATAAGCATCAAACGCGTGTTAGAAAATCAATTTGTAGGGTAATAGTACTTCAAATACTTAATCCATGTTTGGTATCTTGAAACTGGTAAAATACTTGTGAAACGTATGTGAGAATCTTCCCTTTCATATAACACGATAAACATAACAACAATCAAAGTGATAATGTGATAATATTTTTCTTTAATAGAAGGAAAATAAATTACAAAAAAAAAATTAATTAAAAATATATATATCTAAAGCTATTAGTAGCCCAGTTAATCATCTAATAATAATAAATATTAACTAGTATGCATTAAGTTTGTTTCTTTACCGAGAAATTATTAAATTACTTTTCTGGCCATCCCTTTTCACTATTCTCTCCCTCTTCAAGCTGATCTTGTTGACTGACAACTTTTAATACAGATTTTTTGCTGGATTCTTGCATTTCTCCTGCAATAATCAATTCATCCAAAACAAAATATGCCTTTTCATAACAATTTAAAAAAAATTTTGTTTAAAAAACAATAACAATAATCGAAACGAAATAAACAATAAATTATTTACCTTTTGGAAATTAAAAATCAAATCAAGTTCACAAACCTAACATAATAAGAATTAAAGAAGTTTATTAGATCAAAAGGTTAAAGATATAAATAATTTATTTCTGAAAGCATACATTTCCAAAATATCGATCTAGAATTTCAACATAACGATGAATAATCTCAAGTGTTATAAGTTCATTATCGGTGGCCGAAATACCCGTAACGAAAAATAAACTTGCATATCTAAATTAATTGAAAAAGAAAATTGGATTAAATTAAATACTAAAATACCTATTTATAAGCGCCACTAGCACTGAATTATTATTCGATAATACCTTCGATATACAATTTTTTCATCTACGAACAGAATTCATGTTATTTGTCCAATCGAATAAATTTTAATAACAAATTTTGATACAAAGTTAATAAATAAATTAAAATTAAAGCACCTAACCTTTATATTCTAAAAAATTACACATTTTTGTACGTCTTGAAAGTACCATTTGTGTAACTTCTTTAATGATTTTTTGCTTTTCTTTTGGTGAGAGAGTATTAAACCACTTTGCAAGACGTACTTTCCCTTGTCGACTTACTAATAACACGTATTTAATCTTTTATAAAAAAATAGTTGAAAATTTCAGTGATTTGATAAATCATGTCGAAAAGTATAAAATAATTTTAAGCTTTTACTACTTACTCCCATCTTTAAGGTCGAACTGATCTATCGAAAAATAAGAATAAAATACAATTTTTTTGGTGGCAATGTCAAAACTAAGAAAGGTTACACAAAACCGTAAAAATGTAGATCCAATATCGGAAAATTATCGAGCCAATCAGAATTTAATTGAAAAATTAAATTATTACCCTTAAGCCTTAAATTATTAGTTACTAATTACGTTAATTTAGTGAAATGATTTCACAATTTTTTATTTTATCTCCTCTGCGAGGCGACACACTTATATTTCGCGATTGTGAGTTTTTCTATGAATTTCGTTACAATAACTGATGGACGTATTTTTTTAAATTGATTCGCAATATTTCGTTTTTTGGTCTGAAAAACAAAAAGACCGTCACGATACTCCTCGAGATGTACCTGACCTTCTTCTCGATAAATTAAAAACCTGGCAAAAAAACCATGGAACCGAACTAGACCCGCCTCCAATATTTAATGTTGACGGTGTTAATTTTCTTTTTACAAATATACAAGGGCTTTATTTTGTTTTCACTACAAAGTTTAATGTTTCACCTTTTATGATCTATGAATTACTTGGACGTATCGCAACTTTGATAAGGGACTTTTGTGGAATTTTAAGCGAGGAATGTTTACGATTAAATTCTAGTTTAGTTTACGAATTACTCGACGAAATAATTGTAAGTGCAATTCTACCTCTCTTGAACTTAATTTACCCTAATAACAAAAGTTTCTTTTTTTTTAGGATTACGGATATATTCAGACAACTTTGACCGATCAATTGAAATCTTATGTATATGAAGATCCAGTACCGATTAAACGCGAAAATATAATCATTAATTCGTTAGCCAAGGTTGAATTTAATATTTCTCTAATTATAATATATAATAATATTAATAACTCGAATCGAATTTCAGTTAAAAGCTCCAGGGACAAACTTAGGATTTTCAAGAAATAGACCAATTGTGCATTCACGTGATGAAAGAAGTTCTAAACAAAATGAAGTCTACATTGACATGATTGAACAACTTGTTGCTTCTTTTGCATCTAATGTAAGTTATTCTTTTAGAACTTTAAATATCAATATAAGTATTTGCTGATATATTCAACAAATTTTAAATTAGGGAATGACAGTACGAGCAGAAATTAATGGATCAATTCAAATTAAGAGTTATTTGCAAGGAAATCCTGAAATTCGATTGGGACTAAATTCCAATATTGTACTTGGAAGAGACAAAGATATATCAAGTAAGGGAAAAAAGTTCCTAAACATAATTTCATATGCAATAATAAACATTTCTTACCGAAAACATAGGTGACAAGTATGGGATCGTGTTTGATGATTATAAGTTCCATGATTCGGTTGATCCTACAGGTAGATTTGTTATATTTTAATTTTTTGATATTATATATTTTAGTCTTAATTAAGTAGCAACAATTATTATCAAGATTTTAATGAATATAGGCGAATGGTCATTTTTCCACCAGAAGGAGAGACTACAATTATGAAGTAACATATTTTATCTATTACATTTATTTTTTTCCTCATTATCCAATGGTTAATAAATTTAAATACTTCAAGTTATCGCATATCTAGTGACGTTAGTTTACCATTTCGAATTTTCCCAATTCTTCTGCGTGACCCAAGATGTCCAAATAGAATGGACATCACTATTAAAATTCGAGCTGATATTCCGGAAGATAAGTTCGTGAGTAAATGTACGCTAACCGTACCTTTACCTCGCGTAACACAGAGGTATTTATTTAAAGCTTCTGTTTAATAAAGTTTAATAAAGTTTATTCACTTTAATCTGAACCTTATATTTTTGTTAGTGTCTCGAACGAACATACGGATGATTCGAATGAGCAATCATTCCAATATGATAATCGAGTCAAAAACATCATATGGACTATTAATAATTTAAAAGGCGGCACAGAACAATCAATAAAAGTCAAGGTAGCTTTGAAGTACTCTTAATCTTATAATATATCGTGTCAACTAATATTACCATTATTTTATAGATTACAGGGGCTACTTCATTTTCTGCCGTAGCAGAGCTGGAAATAGGACCTATTAGGTAAAGTTGCTATAACATTAATAATACGTGTATCTCTCTTCAAAATCAAACTAATAATTAAACCCATTTAATAGTCTTGAATTTGATATTCCAAATTACACTTGTTCTAATATTCAAATCCGAAAATTAAAAGTTTACGAAAAAAATAAGTCAATACCTCCCCAGCGTTGGGTTAGATATTTTACCATATCAGAAAGTTATATTTGTCGTGTCTGAAAAGGTAAGAAAGAGATTATGGAACACAAAAAATACAATATAACAATAAGGTAAAAGATAGGTTATGCATATATTCTTTAAATTCTTTAATAATTTAAAATTATTTAACAAATATATGTATACCGGTGATTATAACGCAAAATTATATATATTATAAAATATATTTTTTAGCAATTTGAAAGTCAAAATTTGCTACAAAATAAAAGTGAATTTGTATAAGCAAAACAGATTAAATGTTGATGTTTCAATTGAATGTAATACATACAAAAATTTAGACCAACATATTAAGATTCTAAATTAATAGAAATGCCGAAACGATGTGCATTTTCATTCAAACGAGACGTGTCAATGCTTCCTCCCAATGAGATCTTAACGCCAGGACGGAGTGCTTGTGTGTATCCAATACCAACTTTACCAGTACTATCAACTTTACCCTATAAACAAATCAATATATATTAAAAAAAATGGGTGATCGTGAAAAGAAATATGTACTTCACTAAGAAAAAAAAAAGAAAAAAGAAATTAAAAGAAATAATACTTTGATAAAAGCATCACGATCCAAGAAATATTTGGCACCAAACTCCAAATTAACTGAAGGATTATTCGTTTGGCTATCCCAATTAGCCTTAGCACCGGCTTCAATTTCAGGGCTCACACGATGATAATATAAAAGAGTATAAGCAGACAATGAATTAGTTACGCGAAGGGCAACGTTATATTCAGGATGAGTATAACCCGCTGTAACACCATAACGGGTTAGTTTTCCTTCCAAAACATCATAACAACCCTCCGAACCAATAAGAAATCCTTCATGGCCAACTACGATATCTCCTTGGAAAGTAGGGCCTTTAAGAGCATCAAGATAAATCTTTGTATGAAGCCCTGGTTGTTTAAAAGTGAAACCTCCTCTAACATTTCTATTTCCACTTGCCGGTTGAATGTTAGCAACTAAATCTAATTTAAGACCTTTTGCAAGACTATTTTCAAGTTCAACTTGTCCATTTAATATGTTACTTGTAGTCCAACTTCCAGTGAACGTTCCACCTCTCTTTGGATAATAATATTTAGATTTAAGTTCTCCATTAATATTGCCGCTCTTCGTGTCTTTCAGGCCGGTAAGGGTGAAAGACTAAAGGAGAAATTGGAATTTTGAATTTAACTGTTTACTCGATTATAGTATTCCTAAACGAAAATTTTAAAGTATATGGTTCGTTGTAGTCTTACCACACCATTGGGGGCAGTAGTTTTAGACTCGAGCTTAAATGAGCCGACCGGGAAGTCCTTGCCAAATAGATCGCTAGCAGATTTGCCAATGTCTGAATAAGTAGCTGGAATTGGGGCAGACATTATACTGTAATAAAAATTTCACTATTATCATAAGCAAGAAAAAGAAATGACAAGAAATAAAAAAAAATTATAATGAACTCACTAAAAAGTGAAAACACTTCAAATCAAATATAAAGATCTAAAAAAAATTTTTCTCGATGAAAACATGCAAGATGAAGCAGATAAGTGTCACAGAAGTCGATCTTAATTCTACTCATTCTAAATTATTTACGAATGCAGCATTAAAACGTTAAAAAAAATTCATTTATTCGTAAAAAAATACATTACTATGGTTGCGAAAATTAGGATTATTGAAGATAAATAATAAATTTATGCTTTAACTATTCTATACTTAATATTCGTCTTATATCTAATATTTTTTTTCTCGTGTATAATAATATTTATTCCTCCTCGTAAGTAATTGACTGCGAAATTCCCAACCGTAATACTTGCCAAATAACTAATATTACCCAGGATGATATAACAATAAAAATAACAATCTATATATTCAATAAACAAAAAAAAAAAATTAATAATGTGAAGGATAGATGTTTTATAATACTCAGAATAACTAAATGTAGTCCACACTTTGGTCAATTTGCAAGAGTCAAAATACCATGGAATCGGAGCTCTAAGTTCCTGAAGACTTATAGAACTTCTAGGCATTGCGAATGCACCTCTTGTAACCATGGGTATTATGTTAGAACCTTCATCAGAATGATTTGAATTAGTTTCATTTAGGGAAAGAAGTTGGTATTCAGTTGGCATTTTTATATTAAAAATTTTGAAATTTAGATCAATTAGATGCCTAATAAATAAACTTATGTATGGTTTGTTCAACAACTCATGTCACCTAATAGTTACACGTAATAATCATGTGATAATATAAGCAATTTGTCACTTCGCGTCACTCTATTTATCACATGACAAAAGTCGGGCTTGCTTATCTAATTGGAAAAAGTTTATGAAGTATTTATTATTTATAATAATAATAAAAATATTTATAGTGTGGTAATTGACAACTGACTCCGATATCCGACGTCATTTACGTCATCTGCTCACTTTCTCACATATATCCCTATTTTTCCTTTTTCCAGCCATTTTTTGGTGGTCTCTGAATTTTTTTCCCATCATTAAGTATAAAAAAATACTTTTCAAAGAAAATTTTCCAAATTCCTTTATATTACAAAACTATAAAATAACCAACTCATTATTAACACGCTAACCTAAAATATGGCTCGTACTAAGGTATAAACTTATTTATTTCTCTTGCTTTTCTTTTTGTGGAATTCCAGCGAGGCCAGTAAGCTCATCCAACTTTTAAAAAATGACCTTTTCATAGCAAACTGCTCGTAAAAGTACCGGAGGAAAAGCTCCTAGGAAGCAACTCGCTACGAAAGCTGCTCGTAAATCTGCACCAGCTACAGGAGGAGTCAAAAAACCTCACCGTTACAGACCTGGTACTGTAGCTTTGCGTGAAATCAGACGTTATCAAAAGTCTACTGAACTTTTGATCCGCAAGTTACCTTTTCAACGTCTTGTTCGTGAAATTGCACAAGATTTCAAAACGGACTTACGCTTCCAATCTAGCGCTATTGGTGCTCTTCAAGAGGTATGTTTATTTATTAACCATTAGAGATGCTGCGCATGTTGTATTATTAATTATTAACTTTTTTTTTTTAATATAATAGGCTGCAGAAGCATACTTAGTGAGGTAATTTGGCTTTCTTAATTTTTTATATGATAGTAATCATTATTATTTATTATTTTAATTTAATTTTATACTTCGCTAGTCTTTTTGAAGATACAAATCTTGCAGCTATTCATGGTATGTGAGGCGCAGAAATTGCTGACAATTAATGAAGTAATTATATTAATTTTGATTATTATTTTACAGCTAAACGCGTTACTATTCAACCAAAGGATATTCAATTGGCCCGTCGTCTTCGTGGTGAACGCTCTTAAATTTATAAACCCTGATATTCGGATGCTCATGATTTCTTGATATATTCGTGTCATTTTATTCTTTATTACAATTAATTCGCACAAGCTTATTTTAGTAATTTTTTTTTTACTTCTCGTATAAAATTATACTTTGCTTTATTTTTTACCCCCTTTAAACATAGACTGTTTCTTGGGAATTATATTCTTTATCTTTTGTTGTATCAATGTGTTATAAAATAAAAAAACATGCATCATAGATCTTGTTTCTGTGCGTGTATGTAAAGAAAAAAAAAATCGGCATTTTTTTTGTTATTTTCTTGGTAAAAGTTCTAGACTAAAATTGAATATATCCCGTATCTCCCCACAAAAAAAAAGGTGACCCGCAGACAAATCTATCACGCGGGGTGATAAATTATCTATTTATATTTGTAGATACAAGTGTAACATGCTGAGTCATCAAGCTTTAAGTTGAATATCTCGAGAAACATAAAAAGTGCTTTTTATTTTAAGATCTCCAATAATGAATTCAAAAAAGCATACAAAGCCGTTTGGATTTGGATTCTCACATTCTGGTTCTGCAAATAGGTCTAAATCAATTCTTGATTCTGATGAGCAACAACGACAAAAACCTCCTTCACTCGATTACTTTTCTGATGAAGAAACCCAGCCCAAAAAGAGAAAGCTGATTAAACTTGATGATAGTTTAGAAAAAAAGTCTGTTTCAAATAACAAATCAGATACTTTTAATCTGAACGAGGATTATGTTGGTAACCTGGAGGACGATAGACCACCACCTCCTCGAACCTCAACAGGTTTGATATATAATTTTCATATAATGATCTAATTCTTTAAGAATTTGTATTAATATTATTTATGATAGGAATTCAAGGTTTCGTGCCCCAGGGGTATAGTACTGATAAAGAAATTCAAAGAAATCGAACCATTCAGCCTGAGATCAAATCGAAGGTGATGGAGGAGGAGGATGATGATCCATTGGACGCTTTCATGTTGGACATCGATAATCAAGTTCAAAAAGAAAGTCTCAATAAACCTCAACAAGAAAAAGTATTTATATCTTCACTTTTTTCTTAAAAAAAAAAAAGGTCGAAAATTTAAAAATTTGATTACCATTTGTGTAACTCTAATGCAGATTAGACGTGACGATATTGAAGATGAAGATTTTGTAGAAAGTTATGTTAATCATATGAAAAAGAAAGGTATTGAAGTTGGAAAAAGTCAACGTCCAATCGAGAAAGATGAGGTACGATTTTATTTCAAAAAATACGCCTTGCTTTGACGCGTTAAACTATTTACTGATATAGGTTTAATTTATTTAGAATGTTAATTCAGACGAAGAGGTTTATGCTACCGCTCGAGCTATTGACGCACAACTTGAGTAAGTTTAAAATAGAATTTTGATGTTCGATCTCTTAGTTTAATTACTATTGATCATCTTTCTATTTTCAGATATGATTCTGATGACAATTCAGTCATAGAACAAAAGCGGAAAGACATAGAACCTCTCCAAGCTGTTGGTAAATTGACAAATCTTGTATTTTCTTTTTTTTTATATTAATTGCGTGAATATGCCATTTGTTAATTTTTTTATTCGTAGATCATTCTCAGATCGATTATCCCGAAATTGAAAAATTCTTCTATGAAGAACATACTGATATCGCAAATTTGTCTAAAGAACGGGTTGATCAAATTCGAAAAGAACTTGGTAATTTACATATATATATATTGTATTTTCTTTTTTTTTTTAAAAAAAAAAGACTAATTATTTAATATAATTCAACATAGATATGCACGTATCAGGTGCTGATGTTGCAAAGCCTTGTATTTCATTCGCTCATTTTGGATTTGATGAGGCCTTATTAGATATTATCATTAAGCACGGATATTCAGAACCTACTGGAATTCAAAAACAAGTACTTCATCGTTCTATTAAATATATCACATTTGTCATTTCTCACATATGTCTGTTTTAGGCGGTTCCCATCGCACTATCAGGTCGAGATATTATAGGCATCGCAAAAACAGGTTCTACAATAATTACAGTTTTCATTTAATAATTCATAAGTTTAGTCTACTAATAAGCTTTAAACAGGCTCCGGTAAAACTGCGGCTTTTATATGGCCAATGTTAATACACATAATGGATCAAGAAGAATTATCTAAAGGTAAATTATTGTTATCATATTTTAATATACAAATATTAAAATTTATTCTGTTTCTAAAAATGACGTTATTTAGGTGAAGGTCCCATCGGGTTGATACTAGCACCTACTAGAGAACTTGCTAGTCAGATATTTACTGAAGCTAAAAAGTTTGCAAAGGCTTATGGTCTGAGGTAGAAATTAAACGCTATGAAATTTTATCTCATAATTGGTAGAAATGGAATCATAAGCGACGCACATACTACTCTCTGCTTTCCAAATCCTTGATTTACACAATGTAGAATTGCAGCAGTTTATGGAGGTGCTTCGAAAATGGACCAATTCAAAGAACTGAGACCAGGCGGAGTTGAAATTTTAGTTGGTACTCCCGTAAGTTATAATAAGTTATAAAATTTTGTTTTTATATAAAAAAAAAAAATTTTTAATTTTCATTTTGAAATAGGGGCGACTTATCGATATGGTAAAAATGAAAGCGACAAATTTTCGACGCGTTAGTTTTTTGGTTCTTGATGAAGCTGACCGTATGTTCGATTTAGGATTTGGTGAGCATTTTCCCGTATATTCTTTTTTGTTTTCGAGAACACTTGCTTACTAAGTCTATTATTTATTAGAGCCTCAGGTACGGTCAATATGTGATAATATCAGACCAGACAGGCAAAGTAATAAATTAATATTAGTTATTAGTTGCATTTTTTATAAAAATAAATCTAAAATTGACTTAAATGTCATAAATTATTTAGCATTGCTATTTAGTGCAACATTTCCTAAAAAAGTAGAGGCTCTTGCTCGAGAAGTGACAACAGAACCTGTGAGAATTTCGATTGGATACGTTGGGCAAGTACGCTTAAATAAATTTTTTTTTTTTTTTAGAAATTAATTTTTCTGTTATCCATTTAAAGTAAATAGTATTTAATAAGCTTAATCATTACCTTTAAGGCAAATACCGATATAACGCAAGTAATTGAAATTTTAACTGAAGACGGATATAAATGGGATTGGTTAATCTCACGTTTGGCTTCATTTTGTGTTGGTAAAGTATCAATTTTATTTTGTTTGAAAGTTTTCTTTAACCGCAAAATTTTTCTTTATTATATTATTTCGGGAGATTCTAATTTTTTTTTTTGTTTTGTTGGATAAAAGATGGAAGTGTACTTATTTTCGTTAGTAGAAAAGGTGGTGTTGACGAATTATCTTTAAATTTGCAACAATCAGGTTTTGATTGTAAGTGGATATTTTTTTTGGGGTTCTTTTATAACTCTTATGAAAGATTTTGATTAATATTATTTAAACTAGGTGGTGCGTTGCATGGCGATATGATGCAAGCTGAACGTGATAAAGTATTGAGGGATTTCAAAAATAATAAATTTCCCATTATGGTTGCTACGGACGTAGCTGGTATGTAATTATGTATTTAAATTAATTATTGGTAGAGTTATCTTAAATTAATTATTTTAACCATTTAGCTAGAGGTCTTGATATAAAGGCTGTCAAGACTGTAGTAAATTATGATATTGCGAGGGATATTGATTCTCACGTGCATCGTATTGGTAGAACTGGTAGAGCTGGTATGTTGAAAAATGAATAATAAAGCAGCTGTAACAGAAATACTTAGTCAGTACTATTAAATTTTCTAGGTGAAAAGGGTACAGCTTATACGCTCATTACTCAAAAAGAAGATAAATTTGCAGGTGATTTAGTAAGAAATTTGGAATCTTCTGGGCAAGTTGTTCCAAGTTCATTAATGGATTTGGCAATGCAGGTAAGTAATTTTGGTCCGGGTCCTGCAGATGAATATTGTTATGCTAATATGGTTTAATATAATATATTTATTATTCATTAATGATAGAATGCAAGGTTCAGAAAGTCAAGACAAATGATTCGAGGAGGACGTGGCAGGAGTGGAAGAAGTGGCCGTGGCAGAGGTCGAGGTCGTGGAGGTCAGTGCCAATTAATTTATATCTGTCAATTATTAAATACAATTATGAATTATTTATTTTGTCTAGGTCGGGGATCGGGATCTAGTTCGAATGCCATTCCATTAGGAAGTGGAAGAGCTGGAGGAGGTGCACAAATACCTCCACCACCACAACTTAGTGCCAGTAGTAAATCTGATCGTAGTAATAATATGAGTGGTTTCCAATCGAAATTTCAAATGAATTTTCAAAAAGCTTCATCAGCCGAATCCGAATTGGGATTACTGCGTTCTAGCAATACAGGTTCCTCATCGACTTCAAAATCTTCTAGTAGAGATCAACAACGTAAAAGACGTTGGGATTCATAATTTATGTTTATTTAAAAGCCTAAATATAATTATTAGAAAGATTACAAGATTACATTTATGGAGTTTTCACTTTTTGAGTATTTATTAACTTGTAAAAAAAAATCATTTCTGATAATATTACAATGTTATATATATTACATGAATTTCAATTCTATGATAATAAAATTTGATTTTATGAAAAAGAAATGCTTATATAGTCCGTTAATCTTCACATATTTCAAGTATTTAATAATAATAATAAATTTTTGATGGTATTCTTTGCTTAGCATAATTTTTTAAACTTATATGGATGATGCATATATATAATATAAATTAGCAATTTAACTTATCCAAATTATTATCGATTACTATAGCAACTAGAACACTAATATCATCTCTTTTACCACCTTGATAAGGTAAGCCTTCTTGATGAGCACGATATTGAAACGGAGAAGAAATATCTTCCACACTCGCTTGTTTTGCTTTCCAAGCCAAAGCATCACTTATCATTTGAGGATCAAGTTCCTTATCCTTAATTTCATCAATTATATCATTCTCAAATAAGTTATCAAATATACCATCACTACCCATAATTATAATATCTCCTAGTTGAATTTTAACTGTGAATTGTTGTGAATCTTTAGGTGTAATAATTGAGCCTGTACCTAATTGATAGGGATAATTGAAGGAATGTTGTTGTTCCTCATTACGAAATATAAATTCATTATAACGTATTACACCTATACCACAATCTCCTACATTCGCTATTCTTAATTCATCATCTCGTAATATTGCAATTAATGCGGTTGATGATCCAATAACTCTCTTAATGATAAAATATTTTAATTACAAAATTTTTAATACAGAAAGTCATTTAGAAACTTACCTCTAATTCTAATTCGTTAATAGTTTTTTTATAGCTTGCTTGTAATATATCAACCGGATTAACATCATGATATTTATCATCTTCCATATTGTCATACTTTTCAAGTTCTGCATACGAATAGTGCATCAATTTACGAGCATATAAAGCTGAATTCGCAACTATTATAATAATACGAGAAAATCGAAAGAAAAAATTCATTATTAAAATATCAAAAAAAAAGAAAAGAAATTGTATGGATACATGACTTTTTCATTCAGAACCAAATTATTAAATTACCAGTATTACGTAAGGAAGAAACATTACGCCAACCACCAACTCCATCAGCTACACCTAAAGAATCATATCTTAAAAAAAAGCTATCTTCTCCACAACCCACACTATGATATTTTTCATCATTATTCGTGGAAATTAACTTTTCAGAGTTTTTTGGTAAACCGGATCCACCAGGAGATAGTATAAACTTATTATGTTTACTAGGAATAGGAAATACAGAAGTTAGTCGTGTATAAATAGGTATAGGTTTTATTGTTGGTTCTGGAGTTGGAGTTGGATTTGCTGGTAAAGCAGTTATGGATAGATTTGATGATGTCGATGTATCAAAAAATTTCTGTAGGTTTGAGGGAACAGGTTTAAGTGTTTTTTTTGTCCAAAATTTTGATAAAAAAAAATTAGTAAAATATCTTTTATGATTAATAGTGTTTGAATGAGAAGAAAGAAAAATGGATTTATTATTATTCAAAAATATTCTATGAGTATTTATTAAGGTAAAAAATGAACGTATTATCGAAGTATTTTGATTTTTAAGTATATTACTTGAACGATTTGAATAATATAACGAATGTGAAAATGTGGTAAATTTTAATGAATTCATTTGGTTTATGATCTTTTAGTATGTACTGAATTCAAAATGGTTTTATGATAAATTATTTCAATTTTGACCTTTTTGAAAAGAGTAAAATGTAAAAAAAAAATATAAGTACATAAAGTTGAAAATTTTAATGAGAAAGACACGTAAAAAGACACGTAAAAAAACGCGTAAAAAAAAATTTTTTACCAGCAAATAAAGTATATTCGAGAATGAAAAGAATATTAAAAAAAAAAAATTTTTTTGAATAAAAAAATGAATACATGTATATATGTGTTTTTTCGCATTTTATCTAGTTGATCTAAACTGGTAAAATTCGAAAATTTTTGTTTATCAAAAAAGCTGATAAAAGATGATAAAAAGATAGTAGAGTCGTACGATTTTGATTATCCATTATCCACAAACGATCTGTGTGAAAGTTGTAATACAGTGGAGAATGACGATCATTTTCTAATACATTTGTTTGATATTCATGATCATGTGATCGAAATTCATTCAGAATCGCCTCATTTCTAATTAAGTTGATTATCGATCCCTTTTTACAATATTCTTAATGTACTTTGATTTATAACCTTTTACAATGGTAAACAAATTCTTTAATAAGTTGAAAGATAATATAATCTTTTACAAATCTCAAAATTTAATTTATTTTACAAGACTTTCCGTCCGAAAAAAGAAATATATGAAAAAAATAACAATAGTATTGCTGTACCACCAAATAAATCAACTAAATTTAATTTTTTTTGCTAATGACTAAATGATATAATCTTTTAATCATAATCCTCATCATCCTCTCCAAAATCTGAGGTTCTTCCTCTATCTCTTAGTCTATTATCATCTTCGCCATCACTAATATTTCTTAAATCCTTGTCATGATAATCTAATTCATCGTCTGACAAACCACGAGAGTCTTCAGGCTTGGTTGTTTGTGAAGCATCAACCCATTCATAATATACATCAACAGGGTCGCTTAAAGCTGAAAAAGAAAATTCTATTATTTCTCTTCTTACAATATAATGAGAAAATGTTTTTAAAAAAGAAAAAAATCTTACGATTTATAGTTGATTGAAATTTAATACCACATATTCTACAATTTAAGTTACCAACTTTTGCATCACGTTGCCTAATTACAATTTAAAAACCCTTTATAAGCTGTTCCGAACGTTAACGGTAAAAGAAATTTATTTGGATCTTACATTTTAACGTCGACACTTTTCTCATGGTGACAGGCGATACAGTCAAAGTGAGTATCAAGCACTAATTTCTTCTTTGGTTTTGGCTTTCTTTTGGTTTTACGTTTACCCATTGCTGTAAGTTTTAGATCGTTCTGTATCTAAAAATAAAATCAACTTTTTACTTTTCTGCTTTATAAATGAAAATAATAAAATGCAGGAATATAAACGTATTATGCAAGGGGATGATCCCAATAATTTGGTAACACGTACAATTATTTAAGCGCAAAATATTTCACCGAATACTTGTATTCAGCAGCGTGGCGGGTTTAGAAATAACAATCACTTTCTTTTTTTGATAAAAAGCTAGTTTATATAATTTTCCTTACTACTTTCAAGCTCTAGATCTGAGTTATTAAAGTCAAATTTTATAATTCTCTCAGCCTTTCCGTCAAGTTAAAATAATAAAATGTCAGTTAAAGATAGAACGTCCGAATTTTACGCCGCAGTGGAGTCAATCCGTACAAGGTCCTCGAATGGTCATGGAGGCTTTCAAGCAAGACATAATTTAGAACATCGAAGACCATTGCTGAATAGTAATAATAGTAGTAAACTAGTAAACGGTAGTACAGGTGTCAATAAAAGTGAGTTTGCAAAGATGGCGGCGGCGATAGGAAAGGATATAAACATTACAGCGGCTAAATTACAAAAATTGACGAAATGTAAGTAATTAATCACTATCTTGGTATCAATTATCAATATTAATAATTGCATATAAATATTATTTAGTGGCTAAGCGAAAGACACTTTTTGACGATCGGCCTGTTGAAATTAGCGTAGGTTTATTTTAATATTTAGCCAAATAATTAGTTCTAAATTTAATTAACCTAGAAATTAATCTTTATATATGTAGGAATTGACTTATATAATTAAGCAGGACATTGCAAAATTAAATAAGCAAATAGCCCTACTCCAACAATATGTTCGGGATCATAAAAAAAATAATAAACAGGCCGATGAACATTCTTCTAATGTTGTAGTTATGTTACAATCAAAACTAGCTAGTACTAGTATGAGTTTTAAGGATGTTTTGGAAATTCGAACTCAGGTATTATTTTGAGTGTAAATTTTAACGTACAATATATAATATAAATAGTAATTTCTCTTTAATATTATTTAGAATATGAAAGCGAGTAAGGATAGGAAGGAACAATTCATGTTTTCTTCTAATCAACAAACTGATATACCTGCAACTGATTCACCATTATATAATACGCAAAGACGTAATGTTCAACAGAATACAGATTTTCTTGCTCTTGATATGTCTTCAGGACAAGCTCAGCAATTACAATTTATTGATCAACAGGTAAACTTTTTTCAAATTGTGACGTAAATTCAATTTAAGTTTTTATGTTAAAATTATTTTATTCCTTCAAAAAGGATAATTATATTGAAAGTCGTGCAACAGCGATTGAATCTATTGAGTCAACAATAGCTGAGCTTGGTAATATTTTTCAACAATTGGCAACAATGGTCGCAGAACAGCGGGAAACTGTTCAAAGGTAAAGTGAATGTTTTATTTGTCTTAAAAGAAATTAAAATCTCATTAATTTTAAATCCTCGAATTTTTAATAGAATTGATGCCAACACAGATGACATACAAACTCATGTAGAAGGAGCACAAAAGGAACTATTAAAATATTATGCTAGTATTTCTTCAAATCGATGGCTAATGGTTAAAATATTTGCAGTTATAATATTCTTTTTCTTGATTTTCATTCTTGTAACTTAAAATGATAATTTTATGTTATTGGATTTTTATTTTAAATTATTTTTTTTAAGGTTATTTTATTGTTTGCGCCATGCAATATCTTTTTTTAATTTAACTATACCTAATTCCTTCTTTAATTCCTGATCAATTCACTTTTTAAATCATTTCATTTTTTTAATTTAACAGTTGCTACTAGAATTTTTTTTTTACCACTTTCAACAAAAGTAAATATTATTTATATTGAGAATGGGATGTAATTATAGATTAATTAAATATTGAATGTAATTATAAACGCGAAATTTTTAAATTTAAAAATTTTATTAATAATTATAAGATCATTCTATTCTAATACTTCAATTCTTCTATTTTTCTTAAACCTGTCATCACTTGTTCATAGACTGTAAAGATAATACCTCCTGAAAACTATTATTTAAATCAATTAAATTATGTTTAATAAATAATCAATTACGTATTATTATATACGACTTACCAATAATCTGCTTAATCTAGGTGTTGCTCCTTTCCAAAAAGCTAATAAACCTTCTTCTTTTAAAATTTTCCAACCACAATGAAAACTATTTCGGTATAATTCTTTTGCTTTTAAACCTTGCATCTTGGTTTTTATTACATCTAATGGCATAGTAGCATAAACAGTTACTGTGCCAGCTATCGCACCTATGCCAAATGTCACTAGAGCAGGCAAAGGTTGTCCTGGCGGTCCTGAATATTTTTGAAATTCTTGCTTAAGTGTAGAATAAGTTGAAAAACGCACTGCTTGATTTGCCCCTTGACGCATCATAACAGGAAATAATCCGCGATAAATTCCTCCTAAACCTTCATTTGCTATAATCTTGGTTACGCCATGTACAAGTCCATTATATTGAGGTTTTGCTCGAGTTTGATCGTGAATTATTTTCGTTCTATTAACAAAAAATTTATTTATAAAATTTTGTAAAATAAAAAAAATTAAAACTAAGGAAACTAAATACTTTATCGTTTCGGTGGGAGTTACTACAGTGATAGCTTCAACCATTCCGGCACCAAGCCCAGCTAATTAATAATAATTATTAATCACGCGAATTTACAAAGTATCATACCGATCCAAAGAACAATTTATATTACCAAGCATTGATCTAGGTCCTGAAACATTGCCGTTTTCATCTTGTAATAGTACTTTGAGTTGATCATAAGTTAAAAAACGGACCCCCGCTTTTGCTGCTGTTCCTATAACTAACGCAGATAATCCTTTATATAAACCAGGGATTCCTTTTTCTTGTACCGTTTTTACTGCACAATCAATTGGACCTTTAAATCTCTAAGATGTTTGCAAATTTAAGAAAAGAGAATAATTTATCAAAACATGATTATTTACTTCACATCTATGATAATTACCTTAGTTCCGCTTGTTCCATCTAATTGTAATTGAGTTTTTACATATTCTGTTGGATACTATATTAATTGATTATTAAGATTATAATTATTACAATAATAATAATTTCGTAGCTATACTTAAATTACATACTGTAATCGTTGCTTCTACTCCACCGGCAAATAAACCAGCTATCAGAGAATAAAGCACTTTATCTTTCTGTATACGAAAATGATATAATATAACAACATTTAAAACCTTATCATATTACCGAGTAAATTAAAGCAAATATCACCTTTTTCTCGGTCATTTATCAGTATACTTATTACTACAATAAAATTATTAAAATTATTCTTAAATTAAAAAGAAAATTCAAGCGTCTTTACAATATTTAACCCCTATCTTCTATAAAAAAAAGAACCATTTCGTTTTACGTGTATCGACAGTCTATCAGCAGTACCAATAACACTGTGTAACATGAGTAACGCTACACTTAGATCAAATAGAACACTACAGTTTTCTGTTATTCATAAGTCGGCAGCAAATCCAAACTTTCATACCACTTTTTATTGTAAATTTAATCATATACTTTATATCTTTTTCTGAAGTGACTTCTAGAAAAACGCCATAAAATTGTGTGAATTTTATTCTTCCCGATGGATGACGATTTTGACTACGAACAAGTTCTCCAATATGAGAACGAAATTTATCAAGTTAATGAAGATACATCGGAAAGGTATTAAACCCGCCAACTTTACACTTAGAATTAAATGGCTCAAACTATAAGCTACTATTCTTTAAAATGCAGTGAAACCGAGTTAACAAATGCCTTAGCGCGAATATATTATGCGGTGGATAACTCGGAACCCAATGTTTCAAATAACCAGGATATAGTACCTAAGCATGAAGTCAATAAGTCTGATAAAGTAGGCGATACAATTATTCCAAATAAGATTGACGGAACTAATAATGTATCAGGGAATAATCGATCAAGATCTTCACAAAAAGGCTCGAAGCATTTAGAGAGTGATGAAATACTTCATAAACGAAAAAGAATAACTTATGACGAAGATGATTATCCATCATACAGTAATGGACAACAACGTGGTGAACAACGCTGCTCACTCTGTAAAGGGCATAACCACGATGAACGCACCTGCGAGGAAATACGTTTTCCCGATAATGACGAAGTAAGTAATTTGTTATTTTGTTATATAAATGTATGTGTATATTTATTTTATTACAGTCAAATTGGAGGTTATACAATAAACAAGAAGCAAAAGAACCTACAAGAAACATTAGATCTTATTGTTATAATTGTGCAGGAAATCACTTTGGACAAGTACGTTTAGTTGAATTTAATTTATTATTAAAACAATTTAGCTTATTAACATCATTGATTGCATTATCTCGGTAAGAACTGTCCTTCATTAACCGGTTCTTCCCCATCGTTCCGAAATGGTATGTGGTATATCATGAAGAAGATATGCCAGGTGCGAGTGTCAAGAATCAATATAAATAAATAAATATCTTTCTAATTTCTTTTTCCGCATTTTTTTTCTATCATTACAGGTTCGGCTAAAAACTTTTAAGCTTATTTCTTCCCGTTTGGCATATTTTTGTTAAGAATTGATTATTCACGCCATGCATGTATATAATTAATGTGTAAATAAGAACGAGTAAGTTACTACTAACCTAATGGATTAATTTTATATTTTATATAATACGCTGTAACTTTTACTGTTAGTTTTTTCATTTATTATAACATTATAAGAAAAAATATTTTATATATACGTACTATGTGTATATATGTACAATTATTTAAATTATTTAATTTATGAGATAAATTTATATTCCTGATCTTTGATTGATTGTATTCTGCAGGATTTAGAGAAAAAAAGACATTTCCTACCCTTCAGGTCACAGGATATGGATTTTATCATGTCTATTTGTGACCTCATCCATCAATATTCCAAATATTTTTAGTTGAAAATTTATTCTTTCATAAAATAATTAAATTAACACTTTGATCCTACAGGCTGAAGAGTGATATAAAATTATAAAAAACATATGGGATACCAAATTCGTTTCATATCTCTGTTTTAACATGAGAAATCACAATCTAAGGAAATGATAGGTAAAAAACTATAATTTTTTAAAGAATATTTAATAAACCTTTAAGAGATCCAGTATTTTTATTACAAGAAAATAGAGAATATACTAGATGACTAGATACTATAAAAGTAATACACAATAAACCGGAACCTTTCAATATACCGCGGAACTCGGAATTTATGTCAACGTTTATTTATAGTAAAGATATCCTTACACCAGTTATACCAGTTATTATTACTTACTCACATAATATATGGTATATGCATAGGCAGGAAAGCGTGATATATTAGTGCATACCCTGCATAACATAAAAATAATATTTGATATCGAAGTTACTATCGGAGTTATCTGTCCTATTCGGATGCATCTTTACAAGTGTCATATAAAAGTACTTATTCAACCTATAAAGCATGAAAGATTTTTGCTTACCAATTTTATTTAGAAGAGAATTTTCAACTAGTCTTTTAAGTTATTAAATTTATTGAATTCGTCAAAACAAGTATAGAATATTGACCGATCGATTCTTATTTTGTAGTGTTTGTGTAATACTACTTATTTTTTTATTTATAACTTTCCCCATTCAATGATAGAATATACACTATATAATATTTATACAAATGATTATAATATGATTAATAATTACTAATTTTTACAATTATATCAAAGTCTAAGCCGCTAGTCAATACTTATCCTTCTAGAAAGTCGAGCATTTTGAACTTCAGCAATTTTACTAGCTCTTTTCGATTTTTTTTGTGTTTCATTAGGAACTAAATTATTATTATTACCAGTATTATTACCAGTATAACCACTATAACCAAGATATTCAGTATTAAAACTATTTGGAATATTTTGTTGAATTTCTGGCGCATTTTGTTCTTGACCAGGTAAACCATAAGCGGTAAATACATAGTTACCTTGCATCATATTTTTAAAGCATTTGATCGCATAAAAAATTGTGAATAATACCAAACAAATTGTAGTAGCCAAAAAGAATGTTAAAAGACGTCTAGTAAATTCATAAGGATCATCTGGACGTGGTATATTAATACTAATTATGCGATAAACCATATAAATCAAAGAAAGTGTTAACAGATTTATAACACAAAGTAAAATATATTTGCTCTCTTGCATTATAGAATACCAAGCCATCAATAACATTATAGTTCCAATAAAGAAAATTAATATAGTTTCCGCGATAGAATCAGAATAACCAATATTTTGTGAAGGAATAAGCTGTATTGCGTATGATCCAATGAAAAATATATCTAATTTAATTAATGTTTGTAATATCGACAGTGACCGAAATGCATCCCGAATTTTTACGTCAGCTGAGTAAGTTTTATAAACATCCCATCCAAAGTCTTTCGTTAATTTAAGTGATAATGCTGCTAAATATCCAGAAAAGGCAGTAACTATACCAATTATTACATATTCTAACGGTCTCATTCTTCTTATAAAAAATGCTTTTGTGGATTCTGGTGTTTGAAACTTAGCATCTTTCGGCACAAACTTTGCGTTTTCGGTTCCTTCATCTTCTAATATCATATGTTGATAAAGTTGTACTCCAGCATAGACAAGTGAGAGAAGATTAAATAAAACCAAAGCTATTAACTGCATTGAATTTTTTCTCCATAATGCATCAACACATAATAAAACTTGAAAAGCAAGCGATAACATGAATCTATTAAAAGAAATTTTTTTAAGTTGAAAGAAAAGGAAAGCCTTGGTTGATGTTTCAATAATTAACTTACATTGCATGATAAATTAAATCAGCCTCGGATATACCTTTTCCTTGACGGTCAAGTTCAAATTGGTCAACGAAATTATGATGAAAAAGAACCACTAATATTTCTAACGCGGTTAATATTATCGCATATAATAAAACTGAAACTAATGTGACTATCCCTGTAATGGATAATTTAGTCATGATAAATTATTTTTTAAAAAAAAACTTCGTATTAAAAATAAAAAAAGGGCGGAAAAAAGAAGTTTTTTCAAAAGGGAGTTTTTTTTTTCATGGATTTAATTTATAGTAAAATTTTTCAGCCCTGAAATTTGTTTGGTTAAACGGTTGACGATTTATGAGAAATACATATTTTTGGTTATTATTATGTTTTTTTGATCTAACTAAAAATAAATATGTAACTTTCACAATAAAAGGAAAATAAGAAAATCTCTGTGTACCACGAGTGGTTCTATTATCATGTATCACCAAATGGCTTTATTATCAAAATGAAAATATATTTGATAACCGATATCCTAAAAATGCAATACAATGCTAACTATAACTAATTCATAACCAGCCAAAATAAAAATAGAAAAATTTCGCAGAATCTTTTCCTATCAGATTATCCATAGAAATTAACTTTAACAAGAGAACAAAATTCAATTACTTGACGTAGTACAGCCAGGGGGTAACCCGATAATATTTAGTTACTACTAAAATATTTACTCATGTTACACTTAGAAAAAATTTATCTTCGTACAAGTGTTATATTATCACCGACCCTCTTACTCGGCGAACAGCCGAACCCTTAGAATAAATATATATGAAGTTTTATACAGTACATTATATTTTAAGAAGACGTAACAATATTATATATATTCTCTCTTATTTTGATTTATTGAATGGGAATAGTAGACCTTATTAACATATTTACTTCAAAAAATTTGTTTCCACTTTATTAATAAACAATATTATTTTTTCTATTCTATAGTACAGACTAAATTATAACAATCTGATTTTAGTTAGACCATTATAGTTTAATCTATATATAAACCCATGCTAAAGTATATGATCATTAAAAGAGTGAAACAGGGGGAGACTCTATATTTTCATTGTAACATTAATTTTGCGATCACTTTACGATCAATGATATTGCATAATAATAAAGTTTAGCATTATTGTCACATGACTGATATTGTATTCTTTAATGCGCCAAATATTTAACTAATGTACCCTGTGTACACTATTTTTCCTTTATTAGATCCATCATTCCCCAATCGTTCTTATAAACTTGCGATACTTTTAGTTTGTTCCAAACATTGCAACATCACTATTCGTACAAATTCACTTGCGATTGGATTATCCAAAATTTAACCCCTAGAAGTTTCCAAAAACTCAACAGCCATTTAATGTAAATTTATAACCACCTTGAAACTAAAGGTTGCTTTGGTACATTTAGGTGATGCACTAAATGATATGGCCGATGCCTTGGTTGTAACTTAAAAAAATAACGTGATCCGTTGTATTTAATTTTAACGCGATAGGTAACTGAAAGATGATGAGGAAAACTACATACAAGTTAAAAAAGAAGAAGAAATGTTTCCTAAAGAAATATTTCTATTTTTTCTTTTTGGTTTTTTTTTAAAAAAATTTTGTTTGTAGCTTTTTACTTAAATTAATTCTTTTATAATACTTTTATTTTTATTCTTTTGTTATTTTTCACAAAGGATTCCCAGTCGCTTCCACCAACTCTTACATCCCTATTTCTTCTTTCTCCACGTCTTTGAGGATGAACCATCACGTGGCCAGAGGAAAATCATGCGTTTCGGACAGTTCGGCGTTTTAACTTCCTTTGGAAATTTCTTTAGGGTTAGGAGTTATATGACCGAATCGAATTGGTTCTTTTGAATGACAGATAGAGGCACACAGGAATAGTTTGTTTTTATTAGTTTAGGGTTTTCTTACTATTAGGAATTTTATTTTCTGTGCGATTACTATATATAATTTGATATCCGTCTAAGATCGGCACTATCATTATGTTAAAAATCAGGGTGAAAGTTTATTTAACGTAGTTATTTATATTTTGTAAAATCATACACATAGAAAAAGAAATTGCATGTTTATTATTATAAAAAAGGAGTTTACATTGTATGCGCGTCAGATATGATTTTGCAAGTTTGGTAAATACTCATAAAATTCATAACATATTGCAGAAATTTATAAGAAATATAGTAAGCAATAAAGTTGCACATTTATTAAAAGAGAGTTTACTGTGAAATCATCAAATTTCACGATAGTTCCGATTTTAGACGGATTGGCGATTAATAAGTTTTGCATAAGCTGTTTTTTTTCATAAAATCGTTATTTGGGTGGCTTAGCATTAATATTTAATGTTACACCGCCATAAATTTATAAATTTGGCCGAAATTATGTTAATTCTGACAATCGCTTTTTTTCCCATTAATAAATTTCATATATAAGTGATGAATTAAATTTATTTTTGGCTAATTTTTGGAAATAGATGTCATCAGAAATTAGTCTAATTTATGTGATACAAAATATCACACAAAGTCCCTATTTTTATTCGTGAAAATATCACCATCTAGTATTATTCAACTCTGGTAGCTCTCGGGGTCACTGGATGTTTATTTTACCAACGACCTAATTAAGTCAGAAGATGATTCTCTTGCAATTCAGCTAATGCTTGAAACTTACGGCAGAAACGCAATGCAAAAAAATGCTAATTCATAATTTGGCAAGAAAATTTTATTACCCGATGCACACATGAATGTAAATTTGTGAAATCAACTACCAGAATCGCTTTATTAATATAGATCACAAATAAATTACATGATTCAGCTCGTAGCCGTAAAACAATGTTTCTAAACTCCACATCAGCTTTTCACTTGTCTTTACTATCCACACCAACACATTATCCCACCATGGTCCGGTTTCATTTGTCTCCCATCGATTCTAATCTTTAAATAATTTTATAGTTATACAAAGATATTTAACATATACAATTTAGCATTCTTTTGATGAGTAATATACCGGTTTTTCCTTTAAATACAAAACTAAGATTTGATCAGCGCAAATAAAATTTTGTAGGTTTTGGAAGAGACTTTCAGACAGTAAGTTATTTTTTGAGGAGAGTTTGTCAATAGCTTTTAAGTCGCAGTTCCTTCTTTTTTAATTTTTAGTCGGCACAGTAATCAGATTATTATGTGGTACTTTCTTCGAAACTTTTTTAGGAAAAGTTTTATTAATGTTTTGTTCTTTTTTGTAGAATTCGGTCTTTCAGTAGGTTCCAGGCTTTGGATCTTAGGTGATGAAATAATATTATGGTAAGTTTTGATTTGTTTCTTTTTCTTTCTATAGGTTCTGGGCTTCGATATTGGACGATGGCATGCAAGTTTCAATACTTTTAAGACATTTGATTTTTATTTTTTATTTTAAAAAATGTTATTAACGTTTCATCTTTTTTATAGGATTCAACTTCGGGTTATTTGGTTTAACATTTTCTATTTTCTTAATGATATTTCAGTGTCATATACTTTGGAATGTATTTTTTATTAAATAGAAATTTTGATTAACTGTTCTTTTAATTTTTAATTTTGTGGTTTTTAGTATACTTATTTGTAATAATAACAGAAAACAGAAATTAATAATAGCAAAATAGCAATAGAACACATTTATTATGGCAAAATTCAAATTTACCGAATTTAATTATATATAATAAAACAAAATAAATTAAATTCTCGTGTAAAATATCGGCTTTAACTATATACTGTACAATATAATACATATAGGACCTGATTTATTAAAGAATTAAAGATATGTCAGGCTATCGTGCATATGAAATTTACCTGATAGTCAGTGATACATCCTTTATACTAACCTTAACAAGGCTCACTAAACTATGTTGATGCTAACAAAGTCCTTGAAAACTAAAACAAAAAAAAACCATATTGGCTTGTACCTTGTACAGAACTTTCATCTCAAATAACATTATTGACAACAGTGCATCAAGGCGTTCTTTTGTGAAATTTTTATGTCGCACGGACCCATTGTCTCAGAACTAGGGGTGCAAACTTAACTTTTCAGAATCAGGATCAGATTGGTGGTGTGTCTGGACAATATACTTCCGATGGTACATCAAAAGAAGCGGAGCTACACCAATTAACGGAAGTCATGTCTATGTATATATCATTACGTCTATATTTGATTATAGAATAATTAGTAGTAGAATACTCTTCTCAGGGTTATGTTTTAATTACGCATCTTTACTTTTTCCACAATATATTGAGAGCTTAAAGTAATTGTTGCACAGATTATATGTTAAAATCTCTCATTTTTGGTGATTCAAATTCGAGGTAGCTTTGTTTCAAATACACTGAGTAACGGTTGTGTTGCTCGTTATAATACGGGAGTTAATGAGGGCCTCCTAGTACTAGAAAATCCGCCTTGATTAGCTTGATTAGACACATCAGAGAGAATATATTAAGTTACTTTTCGATAATAATAAAGGTCACTTGGAGAGAGTTATATGTTGTTTTCAATGTGAAATTACTTCTAGTGATGTCACAAGGTTGATAATATTAGTGCTTCTCTTCCAAAACATACATTTTGAAATGGTTATACTAAACCTCCCATTTTTGAAGTAAACATGTTAATTTTTCTCAAATCAATTCTGAATTGGCTTGTAATGTATTACCACTTTTATGCGATGCTTATCTCTTTCAATCCATTCTTTTTGGACAAGATGTTAAGTAATAAGTTTATTTTTAATTATATTTGGCAACAACGTAAAGTCTAATCGCATTTATTGCCTAGTTGTGCAAGTACCACATTTAATTCCGCATGTTGTTGGAGATTAAGTAAGGAAGAAACTGAAGAATAATTTGAAAGCATATTTTACCTTGATATAGTATGTCTTTACTGAACCCATTTATTTCAATTGACTTAATTTTTCAGTTTTCAAAGCAGAAGATAATAAGTTATGGTCTATCCTATAAAAAATTTTATCCGTTATTTCTGTAAAAACTCTGTAAAAATGAGTCTTTCATGAGATCCATTCACAAAAAATGCAAATAATTTGATAAATTTTGTAAGGTTATTTATTTTGGAAATATATGAGCCTTTTACAGAAAAAAGATGGAATATAAAAATCGGATAGACTAAATGATTTAATTAAAGTTATGAAAGCAATTGTGAAGCTGAAGATCAAGAATTTGTTCTAGAGCGGGATCTGGTTGTAGAAATCAGTCGCTAAATAGTTTGTTCATTGAATATAATTTTTACATTATCGATCAACTAATAATTTCGCTTATGACATTAACCCAAATGAAGTAATTTTGACTGCTATAAATTAACCATTATTGTATGCTATAGTTTATAGTTTAATTAACATGTGATCGACACAGAATTTATTTCTTTAACGATCATATTCCCATAGTAGTAAATTGCAAATTTTAGTAGTAATAAATAAAATAAACTTGCAATATGATTTACAAAATGATTTCATTTTGAGTATATTATGTGATAAAGATAAAGCAAAATCTTATACTATATTAAGCGAAATGCATGATAATATTAACAGCTAATTTCACTAAATTCCCATGTGTCTAGACAGTTAAAGAAAAATTCTAGGCCATTTAATGCGAATCTCAACATTATTATATTTATTTGCTTCTAGGAATGCTAATGGTCAGTTTGGTTTAGTTTTAATTTTAAAACTGTAGTTTTCAACTAAAACTGAACTGACTGGACTATAAACCTATTGCAAAACTACTGCAATGTTGAATAAGCTAATAATAAAACTAATTATAAATTTGTTGAATAATATCCTTTAAATTTACACAATTTTTTTTACAATTTTAACACTGACTTTGTGATTTTTTAGAGAAATAAAAATCATATAATTAATGCGTAAAAAAAATGAGAATAAAAACACAAACTATTCAAAGTAAATTAATATTATAAAATGGTAGATATTAATATATATAACATTTAGAATACATTAAAATTTGCAATTAACCAATCAATTTTTTGACTGGTTTTTTTATATATAAAACTCATGATGGTCTTTTTGACCTCCTATATGAAATACAGTATATGCAGATCAAAAAAATAACACAAGAAGAATCAAAAAGGTGATTTTTGCATCTTGAACTGAAAATGAACTGATAACATAATTATGTATTTTTCCTAAAAAAATTTCCTAATTCTTAGGAATTTTACACAATCTTAAATTAAATTTTTTTACTTCTGAGAATCACCCTTTTTGTGACTTGTATGTAAAAATTTAATAAATAAAATCATGTCACAATTGTTGTATCAAACAATTTTTTTTTAAATTATCAATAATGATAATTCAATTATATCAAATTATTATTTATAGATTTTATAGTTTTTTTTTATAAAAAGAAAATATAGCTAATCTTCACTTTCTTCCAATATTCAACTTAATTTGAAAATAATAAGCCACAGTTTTCATTTCAAAAAGAAGATCTGTAATTCTACACCTGTGCAGGGATGATGATTTTATGTGATTGCATAATATTACATAAAATGAATAATTATGCGATAAATACATAATTTTAATTAATTGCATCATAAAATCACATAATTTGAATCTTCTTGTATTGAAACGCATAATCTGCAGTAAAATACAAGTTTTTTCCAAAGTTTTCAGTAAAATACCAGTTTTTCCAAAGGTTCTAATCATCATCATGTAATGTTATATTTCTTGTTATTAAAAATAAATTCACATTTTAATGGTAGATAAAGTAATTTTTTACAAATAATATACATATTTCACCAAATAATATCACATAATGTAAATTTTAGCACATACTGTACATAATTTATGTTTAAGTCAGTGTTGGCGGCCGTTTGGCTGGGATTGGCCATTAGTCGTTTGGCAGTTTGGCTGTGGCCAAAATGGCCAAAAAAGTTTTGGTCGTGGCAAATGTCAACAAGGTACTAATACCTATCTACAATCTACCCTTGATACAGCGAAGAAGCTATTCTGTACCTCAAATTCGTTATAGCAAGTTAACGAAAAATTTGAAGAATTTAATTGGTTACTTCATTATAGCGAGAGAAAATTACATATTTTATTGGCTAAGTGTCACATGATTCATTATATAAAAACACAGGTCGAAATGTGAAAAATCAGGCATCAATCAGTCACCAATCGGGTACCAATCAGGTAGCTGATTGGTGACTGATTGGTGACTGATTGGTATTTTCGCCAAATATCGTCTCCAATCAAGCAGTTTGCTAACTTTTGATCCAGTGATCAGAAAAAGATGAAATATAGTTCATTGGAATCGTCTCAACATGACGAATCTAATGGTAGTAAAATTGTATTCATAGG
>QZLH01000322.1:7087-19733 GCA_003833135.1 Oehlia diaphana | reverse complement strand
AAAAAAAAAAAAAAAAAAAAAAAAAAAAAAAAAAAAAAAAAAAAAAAAATTAAAAATAATAATAAAAATAGATTACACAGCCTGGGAAAATTTCATTCATGATATACCACGATCACGACATCTCGGACAGAACCAAGTGCCAACTTCAACACGATGAGGTCCAAATCCAGTACAAACTCCATGAAACCACTCTTGACAATTATCACAAGATACCATAAATTTCCCATCATCTAATGTATTATTTGGAGGTTCACAAATACAATTAATAACTTCAGATGGTTCAGGATCGGATGGTGTAGTTGCTGATTTTATACGTAATGTCAGTTTAGGACGATTAGACTCCGAAGTTTTCTCGGGAACACTAGACTTTGTAGTTGTACCTTTGTATGTTGATTTTTTAGCTTTAATATTCTTTGGTTCCTTCTTTTTAGGTGCCTTTGGAGATTCTGTAGACGGTTCTGGCTCTTGGAAATCGATAATCTCCGGTATCATCTTTTCCTTGCCTTTATGTGACACCGGAGATTTTATTTGTAAAGGCTTAGAAGGCTTCACTTCTGGTAATATGGTATCAATAATTTGCACAGGCATTTTCAGATTAACATCTGCATTAATTTTTGATGCTAACTCGACAGACCGATGTTTTTGTATTGGCATTTCATTTAACCGCAACGGATAACCATAAGACTCCACTAAATCTCTTGTATTTTTGTCATCCATTATAGGAATTTCGGGTTCACTAAACAGAGGATCCTCAAATGAAAGCAAATTATCAAATTCAACAATTTTACGCTTTTTTCTTGGGGTATCGGATGCCGATTCTCCGAGTACGGATTCGCTTATGAATGCTTTTTCAAATGATTCGTCAAGCATAGTATATGCAAGTGGTCGTTTAAGTTTTTGTTTTGAAGGCTTTACTTGAACATTTGAATCGGAAGTTACATTATTTGATTCTTGAATCTCCGGTATACTTTCTTGGCTAGTTATCATATTATCGAAAGGTTTTTCATTCTCTGTTATTGTCGATTCAGTTAATCCACTTAATTCCTTTGTTTTTTCTTCGGCTCCAACCTTTTTTACTTCAATCATGGGTTCATTTTCTTCGCGTGATTTAACTTCTGGTAGTGGTGGAAGCCATTCAGGAATATAGGAAGGTCTTTTTTTTGAAAACGATAACAACCGACTGTGATAATCCGTTGTTTGTTTAGAACATTCTTCTATTGAATCAATTTGCATTGAACTGCTTGATTCTATATGTTCTTTTGTAATTTCACCATTTGTATTAATAATTTTCCCATCATCTTTTGGTGTTGTCTGACCAGAAAGAGAATATGAAGATTTATCCTCGGCCGTAGACAAGGATACATTTTCGTTATCATCATTATTTTCGGAATTATTCTGTGACAATGTTCTCTCAATATCTATACTCATATTATCTTCCGCTTCTTTAATATTGTTCTCAATTTTATTACTCACTAATTTTTTTAGTGATTGTTCTTTGATGAGAATTTCTTGAACTATATCGTCTTTTTTTGAATTCTGACCATTTTGTTTGATTTTATCTTTTTCAATATCATCCATTCCATTAGGAAGTCCACTTCTTAATAATTCTGTTAATAAATGAGTATGATTTATAAAAAAATGCTCTCAAATACATAATAATTATTACTAATTTATGTAATACCTTTTAAAACAGTCGGTTTTCGTCCAGCGTAACCTCCGAGAACTCTTCCTTCAGTTTTTGTCCATTCCTTCAACTCTTCCAGGTTTATACCAAGATCTTCAAATGCTATCAAGACGTCTGCAGTATTAACCTTAGTCCTACCAGCATTTGTTGCAGCTTCTTGAACAGATTTTCCTAAAAACATTAAATACTCTTTAAAAACATCAGCGAGAACATCTCCGCTAATTCTTGAACTCTTTTCAAAGCCTGCAGCTGCAAGCGTTTGATGAGTAGCTCTACGTATAATTTCAGCGCAAAATTTCTCCATTTTGGAGGTTTCTTTTATGATATTGACAAGTATATATTAATAACGTTTTCCAAACCTATTTTTGTATAGTACTTGTACTGTACAGGTGCAAAGTCATGAAAATTAGTATATGCTGCGCCACGCTTCAATAAACCCCATTACACTTAGTCATGTGATCCATTCTTGTACCTTATTGGATAAAAAAAAAACGGCGAGTCGATCTATTTAATAGACAACTGCTTTTAATTAATATATAATAACACTTCTATTTATGCAAAAAAGATTCTGAATAGCTAAAAATTTTTTTTTTTAATTTAAAATTTCATACAAATTGTAAATATTAATAATAATAAGGCATTTTTTCCCCTGATAAGTTCTCTAAAATCATTACAAATATTAATGATTTATTTTTGCCCATTACATAATGAAAATATTAAAATCTAAAATGCCATTAATGTCCTGAATATAAACTTCTATGCCATAGAAGAGAGAGCAAAAAAGACGATGAAACAAATAAAATAGAAAAAATTTCAATTGCTATTTAACATTATTTTTCTAATGAGTGATAATCATAAAAATAAAAAATTACCCTCTAATGCCATAATACACTGCAATAGAAGGAAAACCCAAAGTTCGTGTAATTAAACTCCAATTAATATGTTTATTGTGGAGTGCATCCCAAAGGATGATCTTCGTCGTCGTCGTCGTCGTCATCTTCTTCCCATACGTTTCCACTTCGTGCTTTCTTGTTACCATACTGATACAGTAGAGAAAACATTTATTAGCCAAAATACAAAAAAAGGAAAAAAAGGGGAAATGAAAAAAAATTGATTATTTTACCTCGCTAAAGTTCCCTTCAGTCAAGTGTACTTCATCGAGGATTTCCGGATGAGTTGAAGGTTCCTCAACCTTTCTGCTTGGTAGGAGAGCCTCCAATTTCTATCTCAATGCATGAAATTATAAGTATATAATCAAAACAAACTAAATGTAAAACAAAGTACCTTAATTTTGTCCGGAGTTATCCACATGTCAGGTGGGAATTCTACATTAAACCTAACGTACAAATTACCTTTGTCAGACGACCGTTTATATTGTGGCATGCCTTCGCCAGCTATGCATTTTACAGCACCAGGCTTTATCACTTCGCCAGCAGGATGATTTATAACCAATCCACGTCCATCTAGATGTTTAACAAGAACCTTCGAAAACCCGCAAAGTGCTTCGGTAATGGAGATACTAACTTCTGTTAGTAAATCATTATCTTGTCGCTCAAATCTTTCATGAGGCTTTTGTTTAAGGACAAGAATTACATCTCCTGTCTCAACACCAGGCTATTATATTAATACAAACAAGTGATAATAATATATTATATATATTATCCAATAGTTTAACAAAAAAATTGATCCAGTTTTTGTATAAGTACCTCTTGATCAGCTTCACCTTGCATAACAATTCTCTGGTTATTTTGCATACCTTTCTCGATAAAGATATCTAATTTTTTCTTTTCCTCTAGAGTCTTCGCGCCTTTACATTTTTTGCACTTATTTCCTTTGATTACTTCCCCTGCACCATCACCTTGAAAAGTAGGTAATTTGTGCCTTAGCAAAAGAAATATTTCGTAAAATCAGTTGGAAATATAGTAACAATACCTACAAGAAGTACAAACTGTGTTTATCCTTTGAATCATGCCGGGACCAATTTGTCGCATAGCGACTTTTATTCCACGGCCTTCACAGCTGGTACATTTACTAGTGGCACCAGATTTACTACCCTTTCTATACAAATGTTCAAAATGTCGAGCATTAGTCCCAAGTCGAATTAAATACCGTAATAATCCCGAAAAAAAAATTTTACATACCCGTGGCATGAAGGGCATACAACATCTTTTTGCAAAGAAATTTTGGTAGTTTTTCCATTATAAAGATCTTCCAACGTAACAGGGAAAGGCTTAACGATATCTTCCCCGCGCCTTTGTCTAGAAGGTCCACCACCTAAGTATATTCATTAATTTATGGATATCATAATTGGCGATAAAATTTTCAAATGTTGTATTAAGACTCAAAAGCAGCTTACACTAACCTCCCATTCCACCAAAACTAAAGAAACTAGCAAATAACTCTTCAGCTGACATATTGGTACCGCCGCCACCAGATAATCCCTCTTCACCAAATCGATCATATAATTCACTAAAAGAATTGATTAGCCAGCAAATTGACGCGTTTTCATAATCCGAATTTCCAAAGAATAATTACCGTTTCTCTGGATCACTCAAAACATAATATGCATGACTAATTTCTTTAAATTTCTCTGATGCTTCATTATCAGGATTTTTGTCGGGATGATATTTCATCGCCTATAAAGACATTGAGTAAATAATAACATAAATAATGTGATACACTCGAATAAATACGGAGCTAAAGACACGTGTTTAAATAATGCAATTTCAGATAGTAAAAAAATAGATAGCTCATTATTCAAATAAGGATACAAAAAAAAAAATTTTTTTTTATTTGTAGAATGCAACAGAAAATAAATAAAAATCTCTCCACAATAGACTACGTTAACATCCTTCTATTTACAACAAAACAGCAGAACGGTAAGATCTCTTCTTTTAACTTACTAACTTGCGGTATGCCTACAAGTACGCAAGTAAAAATGTACACATTATTAGATAAAGATATTACATTTTTCATAGGTTTATTGAATTTTTTACCTTTTTGATTTCACCCTCAGAAGCGATCGTTTCGACACCGAGAACTTCATAGTAATTAGTGTTTTTCATCGCGACAAATGAACTAAGATCTAAATCAAGAAGTTATAAAACCCTCCAAAAGGAAAATTACTCTAAATGAAATATTAGATCGCGTGACTGCCCACTTGACCCACTACTTCGGAAATTTTCCAGCTAACCAAAATTTTAAAACAAAGGTTGCAACTTTTACAACTTCGACATATATGACACGTGCAATTAGAAGTTGCCAAATTTTTTATGCTGGCCAAAATTTATCTTACAAGTTAATCACTTCAATCACATGATTCAATTCTTAGTTAATATAGACAAAATATAAACTTAAATTAAAAATTCTTTGTTATTTTACATTGCACAAGAAAAATAAATTTATAAATCCAAATTCCAAAATAAATTTTATCCTTGTTCTTGGAATTCAGGGAGTTTAATTATCCTTTTTCAGCGTGCTTTGTAACGTCAAATCTTCATTGATTCTATAATGACATGTAAATATTTATATAATAAATTAATAAGTAATATTACAAAATTTGAGCACGTTTTAGTTTGACTTTTGCACAGGTTTTTTTAAATGAAATGAACGAGTTTTTAAAATAAATAAATATATATATAATAAATCTACAAATAAAACAAGAAACGAAACACGCAAGCATAAAAATAAAATCTATGATGACAATAATAATTAATTCAATGGAGTTAATATATATGGTTGTGGTGAATAGACGGGGAGTCGAAAATAAATGTGTAAACATTTAATAAACTTTCAACAAAAATTAAACCCGCCTTGAGATCCTAAATAATAAATAACTAAAATAAAATAAGTCGTATAAAATGTTCATAAATAAATACTAATAATAAAATACAAAAATGAAAATACAAATAAACGACAAATTATTGATTGAAGCTATATACTCCAAGTTTTTTCTTTTTTTTTTAATATTGTTACCAGATACTCCAATTCGCTAAAACATTATACGTGATTTTTTTTTTTTTAAAAAAAAAAAAGAATTTATTTCCTTGAATTATCCCGTGCAGCTTTAATTAAGGGTACGAGTGTACCTTGATGATCAGCTTTTTCTAAGAAACGATGACATTTAACTATAGTTTTATTACCATCATCTATTTCATCATAAAGTTCAGCTGCTGTTGGTCTCCTTTCTGTATCAACCTCTAAACACTCATTTAAAAATAATCTAAACTGTTGTGATATACCACTAGGATTTTGCAATTGTGGTGTACCATTCGTTGCAATTAAATATAAAGCCTATCAAATAAAATAAAAAAATAAAAATTATTTATTACTAATCAGACAATTTTTAGGAAAAAAAAATATAATAATTTCATAATACAAACTCTTAAAGGATTCTCATTTAAATATGGTGGCTCTCCTTCTATCATCTCAATAGCCATAATACCTAATGACCATATATCAACCTTAGGACCGTATTCTTTGCGTGTTACAACTTCTGGGGCCATCCAATATGGTGTACCAACCATCGTTGTACGTTTGTTGTGATGTTCATTGATTTGTGCGCAAAAACCAAAATCGGCTACGAACGTGAAAATTTGAAATGTTGAATATGAATTAACCAGAAATCAAAAAAAAAATTGACAAAAAAATTAAAGTTTCCCTAACATACTCAATTTGATATCTCCTTGCAATGACAATAGTACATTATCACTCTTGATGTCTCTGTGAATGACACCTTTTTCGTGTAAATGATTTAACCCTTTCAATGTCTATAAAGACAATAATAAATAAAATTTAAAAATGAAAATGAAATATAATATATAAATAATTAATAATTGCTAATTACCTCTATACAAACTCTTGCAATTTGACCCTCAGACATAATATTAGTTGTTACTACATCTGTCAAACTACCACCCTCCATGTATTCCATAATTACCCAAAGTTCACCAGCAAAAAGATAACTATCAATAAAATTTACGATATTTTTATGTTTTGATTCTCTCATTACCAAAATTTCATTTATGATAAGATCCTTTTTTGGTTGTTGTTCAAGGTTCATTCTCTTAATAGCGACTGATACATTTGTACCTTTTTGGTAAGCAGTGTATACACCACCTGAAGCACTAAAGGAATAAATAAAAGTACATAATCAACTACATAAATCACAGAAATGAATCAACTATAACATAATTAAGAAATTAAATAATTTACATACCCCTGACCAATTTTGACCAAATTAGTATAAAAGTGTTCTGGATTTCCTTCACTACAAATAGCATTCAATCTATCGATTATATTTCCAGAATCTTTAGGTTGCTTATTACGTGGAGGAGGACGCCTTTGGCTACCTTGTTGTTGTGGAGGTCCCTTCGGTCCTTGACCAGGACTGGATGATGGTGATTGTGGTTTTGACGCTGAAGCACTCGTTGGACCACCTTGATTGTTCTGGTTATGGCGAGGTGGCTTTGGTTTAGGTGGGGGATGCGGTAAAGTCTTACTTTCAAGTGGAGGTAACGGTGTTATTGGCGGAAGTCTTGGAGGCTCAGTTGTGTCTAATATTACATATTTTAAATAAATGTATTCTATTTTAAATTTAAATGATTACATCGATATATAATAAAATACTTACTGCTACGCGATGGTTTTGGCGGAGAATTATTCGGTTTTGGTTTGTTGTAACTTTTTTGACCCTATACGTAATTACAAAATATAATTAAACAGTGCCAATGCGAAATATTCTTCGTTTTGAACTCTCTTTCTTCCAAATTTAGAAGCATTCTTATCTGTAGTTGAATATTATTAAAACATACTGTTGGATTCATTGGCCTTGCAGGGACAGCCGGAGGCGGTGGTTTTTTCTTAGTATCTGGAGGAACAGGTGCAGTTCTCTAATTCGAAAACGAAATATAAATAAATTTCATCCTTATATGATATCCTGCCCAAATATTATTTTATTTGTTCACCATATAGTTAATTTATGCAAAACTATCAAAAATCTTAAATATTTGACACTCACGGGATTCTCGAACAGTTTATCCACCTGTTTTGGTGAAGTAGGAGTAATGGACGGGGATGTTTTATTTGCAATTTTTGCATTATTAAATTTCTCCCAAATTGCATGTGGATTTTTACCACCTGCTGTATCTTGGTAAAACGCTACAATGTCCAATACTGCCTATAAAAAAATATAAATATATAAAATAATGAGAAATAAATTGAATAAATTGAATTAAAACAAAGCTACTAATAATCAAGCATACTTGTGGATGTGCTTGTTGGTCTTGCTTTGAAATGCCAGATTCTTGTAATAATTGTTGCCATTCTTTTGGTAAACCCTGGATAATTCATAAAATTTAGAATCAAATTATTTCATAACAAATATTCAAGAAATGGATCTGAAAACCCACTGTAAATTCTCCAGTTTCTTGATTGAACCCGACGTGAGTTAAATGTACTGGATCATATGGTGACGAAATCTCTACTCTCTTTTTTGGTCCAAGAATATCTGTTTAAAAACAAATAAAATATTTTAAGATTTATTTTTTTTTTTAATTTAAAATATAGTATTTAATTTAGACTTTTTAGACTATAAAGTTAATTATGAGTAATTTAAAATTTTTCAGCTTAATTTAAAAGAAACTGATTTTAGTCAACACGAAGGAAAGAAACACAAAGAAATTAATATTTACCGGAGAGAAAATTACCAAAAAACTTGAGGGATTTAGTATTTCCGTCTTTTTCATTTGGGCTAGGTTGAATAGGTTCACCATGAACGTTGATGGCGGGAGCTCCCTTAAGTGAACTATAACCACTTGCTGAGTACTTTGGTGATGTAGGAGATTCACTCGAAAAACTTTGCTTTTGGCCACTACCAGCAGAAGGACTTCTTGCTAGTTGATATGGGTCATTTGGTGAACGAGTAGGTTTCGGTGGAGGGCCTAAACTATTCGGTTTCTTAGTCCCACGACGCTGGCTATCTTTTCCTGAAGGGCTAGTGTTTAAACCATTCAAACCGGAAGCGCTCATTTGGACGTTTTTTTGCGCTACTTCTGGTGGTGGTGGAGCTGAACGTTTAGGTATTAATTTTTCTTTATTTATTTTTTCGTTAGAATTAATATTCACTGAGGGGGAAGTGTTGGTTGGTGGGCTTTCTTCTGCAGGCGACGATTTTGGTAATTTGTAGAACGGTCGTGGTGTTTGCGTTGTGCTCATAATTTTAGTCTGTACTGCTTTTTATATAAATATGCGCAGTTATATTATATATTTTTCTCTGTTTCGTTTTTTTTTCTTAACGCTGAGCTACCCAATACTAACTTTAAAATTTCACTTTAAATTAATAAGTACAATAAAAAAAAAAGTAAAAAAAAGTAAAAAAGGTAAAAAAAATAATAATGATTGAGGAGCCATTCGTGTTACAATAAACCTTTGAGACAATGGTCCCCGATCATTGATTTATTACGATTACTCGGCTCGGCACTTTTTTATAAACAGAATCAGACACTATTCTTAACAGAATTAAATATTTTAAATAGCATTATAAATGAAATGATTTTAAATATAAGAAACTAACTTTCGTTTATACTTTCTGTAAAGAAAGGAATAAAGAAACGAGGATGAGTAAATGATATAGCCAGTCAAGTTCTAGGGCATTATCAGTTAATTTCTTCTCTAAGCTATTTTAGCTTAGATTAGCAGTAGTTAAAGGATTTTTGCGTCATTTTTGTGTAAAAATTTAATTTATTTATTAAAAACTACTTTAGAATTGATATAATATAAATCATATTATATTTTTTTAATTTGATTTTTAACAATTAGTGTTTTGAAAAATTAAATAAAATAGAACAAATTAAATAATTTAATTATAAAATAATCATATATATTTTATTATCTGTTATTATAAAATATGATATAATATATAATTATAAAAAAAAACTCTTCCCTAGCCGATTATGACTAAATTAATATAATTATATTAATATTTAGTCATAATCGGCTTCAATTAGATTATTTAGTAATAAAATAAATATAACTAAATAATCTAGATATAACTAAATAATTTAAAAATAACTAAATAATCTAAAGTTAATAACTTAAATAAATCTAATTAAATAACTTAATTTGTGATCTGCCTCAGAACCAGTGAAAGGTACTAATATATATCAGAAAACTATTATAGTGGATCAATTATTTCTTAAATAATTTTTTTATGCAAATTTATCAAAATTTTTTTAAATAGAAATGTTTGAAGTGTTTAAAAAATATAACAAAATTTTAATATAGTCATTGTAACTGTTATAACTCTGGGCAAATTCAACATCTATGCATTTTATGTTGCTAAAGAAAAAAGTTTTTAATTAATAGTGCTATAACAAAATTATAATTATATTTAAATTTTGTAATTTTAAGCCATCATTTACATTACTTTTAGATTAAAATCTTCAAATAATTTTAGTTCAATTCCAATTTCCAATCTCAAATTTAGTCATAATTTATTATGTTTGTAAATGTATAATTTCTCACCATTTAGTGATCCTATAAGAATAAATTATAGCTCTTTGGAATTCTCTCATCATGACGAAATAAATGGTAATAATTTCACATCTCTATCATCAATATATATTAACTATAAATAATATATTAATATTAAATAATTGCACATAATTATTGTGTTATATATTGATTATAGAAATATAGAATTACCGCTATTCAATTCATTATAATGAGAGGATTCCAAAGAGCTATAATTCATCCTTATAGAATCACTAGATGATAAGAAATTGATTATTTACAAATATAACAAATTATAACTAAATTTGAAATTGAAATTAATAGAGCTAAAATTATTTGAAGATTTTAATCTAAAAGTAATGTAAATGATGGCTTAAAATTACAAAAATTTAAATATAACAATAATTTTATCATACATCATTAATTAAAAACTTTTTTCTTTAGCAACATCAAATTCCAGCTCTTAATCTTTAAAAATATATAGATGTTGAATTTGCCTAAAGATACAACAGTTACAATGACTACTATATTAAATTTTTATTATATTTTTTAAACATTTCAAACATTTTTATTCAAAAAATTTTTGTTAAATTATACAAAAAAATTATTTAAAAAATAATTAATTTATTATAATAGTTCTCCGATATGTATTAATACCTTTCATTGGTTATGAGGCAGATCATAAATTAAGTGTAATAATTTTTATACTACCTTCTATATTCCTTGCCTTTGAAATTACTTTTCTTTACCATTTTCTATTTATTATTTGTAATCATGTGATTAAATAACCTAAATATAACTACAACTAAATAATCTGATTACGCTTATTTTTATTATATATTATGAGGATCCTAGACATCATATATATAACTCATAACTGATCTACATGAATTTAAGCACTTTTACTCTACTAAAATAGATCTAATTTGCTAAAAATCAAATTATTACATTTAAAATCTATACTAATAATTTGCTAAAACTCAAAATATGAGTTATAGTAAGATTCTAAAATAATATAGATTTTAATTTGCTTAATAAAATATAATTTCAATTTATTCAAATTATTTCTAAATTGAATTTAATTGTTAATTTACTGAAATTAACAATCTTTTTTTTTATTATCAATAAAAAAATAAATAATTTATATAAATTAAACTATCAATTTTTATAATTTATAATTAAAAATATGTAAATTATAAATAAAATAATAATTAATAAAAATAATAATTAAATATAAATAATTATTAAAAATAAAATATTATGAAACTAATCAAACAGTTTTTAATCTGTATTATACTTAATTTAGCCAGAATTATATTTAATTTTTTCAAAATATATCTGGATCCTGAAACTAATATTTTTAAAAGGATCATTTTAACACTCACAAGAGGTGAAATTCATCAGAGGTGATTTTAATCATATCACGTGATTTATAATTATTATATTAAACTTCGTTTTTAAAAAAAATACAATTTTTAACATGATATTATATAATTAAAAATACAATAAAAAGTACAATAAAAATGAATAAAAATGTATAAAATTTTCTTCCCTTTCTAATGAATATTTTATTATGATTATTGAGTAAAAATTGATCAAGTTTCATTAGAAGCAATGAATTAAAAAAAAATTCTTTGGAAAAGACTTTATTTTTTTACCCCAAAACTTCCCAAACCTCCCACCTACCTGCGGATAGCAGTTCTTTATATAGTTTTTTGCTCCCCTTTTAACGAATGCATTGCAATATTGTACAATTTCACGTTCACTCTAATTAAGTAATACGTAATGCAATTCAATGATTAATTAGTAATGCGCGTATATAAATTACTATAACAATTATTAGATAATCAAATAATCTAACATACTTACACTATACTATATGTTGATTTCGCATCTATTCTCTACCATTTGGACATTTTTTTTGATAATGACCTGGTTTTCCACAAAGATCACATTTTCGTTGTGATCTTGACCTTATATCACCATCATTACTTTGTTGAATAGTATTAGTTTGACTTGTGATGTCATGCATTACACTCCTTCCTGAAATCTCTATAGCACTTTTTATTCTTTTTTTACTTAGAGCTCCTCGAATTTTAGTAACATATGGATTTGTAGTTTGATTAATCAAATTCTCCTATAAAGAAACAATTTGATTATTACTTTCTACAATCACATTAATAATTTCTGATTCAATACCATCACCATCACGACTCCTTTGCTTATTCAAAATGAAATCTTTTAATAATTTCACTAATTCAGTATCACTTCCAGTTTCTAATGCAATATTAATTGCAGTTTTAGCAGTTGAAAATGCTACACCAAAACGATTTCTTTGAGGAATAATTCTTTGAGCATTTTCTTTATGACAAGATCCTTGAAGTTGTCTTAGACTTTGGAGAGTAAAATCTACTGTTCGTGATGTTATATTAACTTCCGTAGATGACTCTA
>QZLH01000321.1:83723-94481 GCA_003833135.1 Oehlia diaphana | reverse complement strand
ACAGGTATTATTTGATAAATATGATTAACAATACCTAGAGGTTTGAAATTTTCCATTGTATATCAGTATGATCAGTATGATTAGCATAATTTTGTATCGTACCTATATCTTATCAATCATACCTTACCTATCATATAATATAGTACCGTAACTAAATACTATATACTCTAGTCCGGGATATTATTAGCCGAAAAAATACTTGTACCAGTGTTATCATATGACAAAATATAGTTACACCGTAATGAATATGTTAACTGTGACCCCTTGGGTCACGGTCTCTTTTTTCTGCTATTACCCTGTAAAAAATCTGATCCGTGTTTTATCTTTCCATGTTTTTTCCGTGAATGTATCATTTTCATGGAATTTATAGCCTTAAATCATGGAAATTTTCATTTCGCTAACACGGATATCCGTGAATGTATCATTTTCACGGAATTTTTATGGAAGACACAGAGAAATAATGGAAATATTCAGATAAAAATTTTTTATAGGGTTAGTTATTCATCACTAATCGCATTTGGGTTGATACATTGTCTCTTCTCTTTAATCACCAATGATCCATCAACAATAGAAAAAATCGAAAAACTGTATTATCGGCAAATTTCCAATGGACGTTATTCCTTTGCAGTAATGTCTTACGACAATAATTTTCTCCATGATGATCTGGTAAAATATTTCTTCCTAGATATAACCACAACACTGATCACATGATACCCTTAACAAATGTTCAGTACATTGATCCCGTGATTTGTATATTCTATCCTAATCGAACATTCTTTTTCTCTTGTGTAACAACTATAAATTTCCAACATATTGTCGATTACTGAGGTTAACGAAAAAATTGCCAACAAGCTACCTAACCGGTTCTCGAGAAACTTACTTCTGAAAATTAATGTCTCGCATTTTGTCCAGTGATTACATAATCAAACATTACTTTACCGGGATAATTAACTCCAAAAGGGATCTGAATCATCGACACAAGTAATCACGTAAATGTTTTATATAGGATACAAACGAATAAACAAATATTATAACTAGATCATGAGCTGCCGTTTTACAAAATAAATATTTCTGCGGAGTGGGATCACGTTACATTCTATGCCATAGAAAAGAGTATCACATGATTCCTTCATAGGAAGGGTAGAACAAAACAGCACTTGTTATATAACCTAAAGGAACGAATCAGCTACTACTAGTAACTCTATTGACTAGCTTATACAATATACATAATTTTTCTCCATAATATAAGTCGACGAATATGAATAGTAAATGACTCCTTTGCCTAGTTAAGTAGAACAGAAACAAAATTACCTGTTTATCGCTTTGCTTATAAACTCTGGGCCAATATTTATCCGATTAACTATTTCAACATAATTTCTGGTTTGTTCTTCTACGAATTATATTGGCAATACACTAGAAATCTTTTCTATTGCTTTTTCACAAGGCTCTAAGTTCAGGAATTATATTGCTGTCGAATTCATATGGAACGATTCCATTTTCCAAAGTCTTTTATTGTCATTAGTACAGACGTCAGAAATATATATTCCTTCTCCAACAACAACAAGATGAGTACATTATTCCCCATCTTTGGGATAGGTAAGAGAAATAGTAAATGATACGAGATGTAAGAAAGAATAAAATAAACAACTTTTACATGCATCAATTAGATTTTGTATAAGCCACCCTCATGTGTACTGTACTGCGGACTATGTCGATGCCAAGATCCATCTAGGAACTTAAGAGCATAACTCCATGATATGGTACGCTAAATGTTAAACGAAATCGATTTTACTAGCCGGTACAAGCTTTACACGACCAGTTTGCTTATGCAAATACCCATCTATGATACTGATTATAGTTTAGAACGTTAAATTAAAGATAAGTAAATTTTTAGTGCATATTATCTACAGTTGGAACAAAAATTTACTAATCGGATCTGATATTCACGATACAACTAAAAAAAAATGAAATAGTATGTTGTATTATCATCTGGTATTGAATATATATTCTTCATGTGAAAAGTTGTATTAATTGAATCTGCCACTCCGTTATAGACTCATTTTATTTACGTAGTAATGGTAAACAAAATCGTACCAAAGAAAAAAGTATTACAGTATGTTAACGAATGATCTAACTATTATATCCTAGTAAATTCTGTCCACAACTTTTCCATGGTTTATAAAACACGGTTGGTTACATAACCCTTAATAACACAGTTAATCCAAGCCCAAATAGCTTTTCTTGTTCCTGACTGAGGAGCTGAAACATGCCGATAAAATTAGACAACGTTTGCCTGGTTATATTAAATCCCAATTGCCCGATGTCATCTGCTAAAGACTTGTACGTGGTTCCAAAATGCGCTTTCTCATAATCGAACAATTTGACAAATAACTTCCACAATATTTCGGTTTCAGTAGTATAAGCCCGAGGATATTTACCATATTTTTGGTAAATGGGCGTATTGCTTACTTCTTTGCGGGATACCAATTTTTCTTTTGTTTGCTGATGTTCAACTAGTTTATTAACCGAGGGCATTTTGACATCTTTTATCTGATGTTCCTGATGTTCGACTAACTTATTAACTGAGGACATTTTGACGACGATACCAACAACGAATTTCCCTACTTTTGCAACCAAGTAGATCTTATTGGTAAGTTTGTCCTTTTTCTGCATCCAGGGAACGAAACTTTTTTGAATATTATTGTATATAAGGACTGGATGCTAATAACAATGTGCACTTCTTTGTCACCACTTGAATAGTAGGTGCCAAAATGCCATTTGAATAACGTAGAATTATTTTTTGATCTTGGTCTTTAGAGGTCAAGACCTTGTCACCATATGTTTCGTCATATGGATCGTTGAAGGAAGCTAAGTCGGCTTTTGTTAATAACGCAACTTTGCTCCGAATTAATAATTCAAGAACTTGATGAATTACTCTACCCCAGGATTCATTGAAATCATAGTTATTTCCATCGGCAATTTCTATTAATGTTTAACTATCAGTACATTTAATAGTTTAAATATTATTTAAACGAAATAATTTATTAATACCTTTGGACGAAATGGACAGGTCTTCGAACATTTTTTTTTAGGAATATCATTCTTTTGAGAAATAAATTTTCTATTAAATATGATAAATATGACATCAACCCGACGTATATGTCACATAATCATGCAATCATGCAGGTTTGTGCGACACAGCTGATAGGTGGCGTAATTACTGCGCATAGCATGTACTGCGGAGAAGAATAAATGACGTTTTACTGTGCACGATATCTAAGCCACCCACATGATTCGAAAAAAGTATGCGATTCACCTTAAACATTCATGATACTGCTTATGCTCTAGCGCCTGATTCAAAGAATTGTTCTGGCTCGACTAGGTGAAGAGGTTTTTGACGTAAATTAAAGATAAGTATATCTTAGTAAATATCTCTCCAGCTATGGAACAAAGCTTACTAATCGTTTCTGGTCCTAGTGACGGTAATAATAAATTTGGGTTAAGCGCCGATAACGATGATGATGACGATGAATTCTGGCTGTTCGATGATGACAACGAAGAAGATGATGATATCGAAGATGATGATGTGTTTTCTAGCAAATTATATGACGGATGGGATTATAAAAAAGAATTTGGTGAAGATGCTTGGGAAAAGCTTTATCGAGACCGGCTCGTCAACGTTTTATCCTTCTTAGACTATTCACCATGCGCCTTCCCAATATATCTGATCAAGCAAAAAATGGATTATTTATCGCATTTTCTAGATCTAATTCATTTGGGGTATTAGAACACAATGCATTATTGGATGCTCTAGCCCATCCTGTGAAAGGTTTAAATCTTTTCAAATATGATGAACTCAGATTTGTGTGATGACGGATTTTTTCCGGGACACAAATCAGAACAGAAAATGGATCTTTCTTGGTAATTTCAAGCAGAATGCATCATGATTTTAAATCATGAATAAATTTTATTATTGGTATATAATGAACATTTAATACTACAATATGCAAAGAGTAAATACAAAAGGAATATTTTTTTAAATGTAAGTAATTATAAATTGTTGAAAAAGCTACAGCTAATAATGAATTATTTAGAAAAACTACTGCCAATAATCAATTATTAAATCTGTAAGAAAATGTAAGATAAGACTATAATAGCGATAAAAAAAAATAAATAGGGTTTTTTATTAAAAACCACAAATGAAACTATGGCAATTAAAAAGATACTAAATACTTTTCCTGGCCAAGAAATTTCTTCCAATTGAAAGATATGCTTGGGAATGGATTGCTGTTGGCTTTGAACCTCATAATTATTAAAGCGTATAAAGGCACTTTCCCTTTCCTCGCTGAATTTTAAGATAAAATCCGCACCGGTAGACTTTAAAAATTCTACCCCAAGAACGTTATTTTCAGTAAAATGTGATTTGGAAGGTGGTAAATGGGTGATAGTGGGATGATTATTTAATAATATGTGATAAGATTTTGAGTCAGGTAGGGTCACTTTAAATTTTTCGTAAACTTCTTCGCAAATATAAGTGACGGGAGAACCCGTATCCACGATGAAGAAAACATTTCTTGTTCTTCTTCCTATTTTTACTGGTAAGGAAACAATGACCCGATAATTAGGGCCGTATACAATTGCTTTGACTTCTTTTAATTCTTTTTGTGTGATCTCCGCCAAATATGTAACATTTAGCATTTCAGAAACTTCTTGATGTAAAGCTTTAGATGAAAGATCAATTAAAAGTAAATCGTACATATTTGAAGGGTAATTATCTTCAGGCATATTGAATATCTTGTGTTGTATATATATCTTTTTAATATAATGACTAGATCAAAGCGAAATTGATATAATGATTATAATGATTAATTAAAATCTGAATGATATATCTTATTTTACTCGTGTTCCCTAGTCCCTACTTAAATTATTTACCGAGAAAAAAATGTATGACGATACACGGCTCATTAATGGAACATTAAATATAGATACACTAGATACACTTCAATTAGCATTAGATCGTCATGTGCCACCTGGCGAATCAGAGACATGCTTACAAAGAAAGTTAAGGTACAAGGCGAATTATTGTTGATCATTTCCAAAAGAGGTTCTCTCGGGTATACAAATGGCGTAATTGCTGTATTTAAGTCATAGCACACTGTGGCTTGCATAAATTTGTAAATTCAGAATGTCTCTCTTACTTTCCCATATGTTAACCGTTGTCTACCAAAAATATTACACATGTCCACATTGTTTCATGGATAGTTTCCAAAGTTATAAGGTCCAATGACATTAGTGAGTTGATTGTATTGGAACTTTAGGACATTATTTTATCGTAAAAAATAGTAACACAAGATATATAATACTTTGAATAGTAGAAAGAACAAAATACAGTACTTTATGAGATAACATATCTAAATGAAGAAATTCGGTCTAAATAACGTATATTACATGATTAATGATCAATATATATTAAATAGATATAAACGAAAAAAGGACAAAGGCTATGCCTACGAAGTAAATTTTATTATTTTTATTTAACGAGAAATAGAATAACTAATAAAACGAAATAAATGAGTAGCAGGTTGTTTCAAGGGAGGAATCACTCGAGCTCTAACTCATAAAATGAGAGTTCCTTCCCCGCTACTCATTCTTGCGTACCCACACACTAATCTTATCTAATGTTTTACTATGAGAGTTATTCTTTTTATAGAAATTCTTCACAGTTTGCGCACAAATCTTTCCTATACCATAATCAGTTATTTCAACTGATATTCTATTACACGCTTCATCCAAAGTTAAATTTTTTTCTTTCATAATCCGCTCAACAATCTGTTTAAAACGAGTTCAAATATCGTATGAAACACCTTCAGAAGGTGCATTGGACGGATGAAGTAATTGATTCTGTATCATTTTGCCCTTGGGCGGTCTCCGGCTGATTAACTATCCGTGCTTCTTCACAACGTTTTTTTTCTTCATAGAGATCATTAACGATTTGCTCGATGATATTAATTCTATCGAGAATGCTTTGCGCCTCCATGACAAAATTTTCAATACGTGCATTGATCGATGCGATTTCCGCAGTACAATGAGAATTAACTTTGTTAATCTCTGCAGATAATTTTTTATTAATTTCGGTGTAACATGCATCGGAGATTTTTGGGTGAAACACACGAAGTGGCTTTAAGCCTTCTTCGAAATGATTGACAGCATACACAATAATGGCGATCCCAATAAGTGTACTGATTTTCTCGATAAAAAAAGATGAGGTAACCGACAAAAACAGTATATTTTCATTAAAATTAGTTAAGGACATCTAAATGAAAAAATCGATTAGTTTGTCTCGGTAAACGATTTTAGGTATAATAGTCCAACTTTAACGAACCTTTGAATCAAGATAACGAAGATATTTTATACTCGGAGCGTACGAAGTAGAGAAAAAGATCAAGATTAATCAAAATCAATATTGAAATGCGTTAAATTTATTAACAGTTTTGTGCGGAGCGATATTAAATGAATTTATTTCAGTGAAACTGGGCAAAGCATACATTTATATATTTTTTCTTACGTAGAATGAGCTAACCGGGTTTAAAAAGATGATATCAGACGAAGACAGCCCAAAGGGCGAATGTACGTTGAAGAGAAGACAATAAAGACAATAATGACGATCAAGACAATAGATTATTAATAAACACTCAAAGCTTAGCGCAGCACACAATTATTTTATTATCAATCAAAGAAATATGATATCATCATAGTAAACGCAACCCCCCCTGATCATCTTTGCAAATCTCGCCATTGCTAGGACGAAATAGACAGGTACGGAGCACCAATATAAATCCCCGGTCGATCTTTTCAACTTAATCTATGGCAATCAGCGAAACAGCAAAAGCTACTATAATTAAATAGTCAACTACGAATCTCCATTAATCTCCGAACGCATATTATTCCTTAATTCTGATCGCTGATGACAAATCGTCAAATCGTTATTTTAAAAAATTCGTTAGTGTGTCTTTAATCAGTTAGTTTCAGTTGGAGAGGGCACAAAAATATACCGTTTATTTCTGTGATTTGTCATATGTGTTAGGTAAGGGAAAATAGATGACTGGAACAATCAGGAAAAATAATCATGTGATTTTGGCGAACAAGTTCGTTGAATTTTTTTTATTAAACACAAAAGATAAATACACGTTCGGGATATAAGCCGTGATACATATACAGATAATGTTTCGAGACTTTGCCCATAATACACCTTTCCTAAGACTTATCTACTGTCAATCAAAGGATATGATATCATCGTTAATAAATAATAAACGCTGAACACATCAATTCGTGAAACTGTTTATTTCTTCGAAAGGCTAAAGCCAAACCCACACTACTGGTCGATCACACAACAGCAAATAGGCAAATTCCTTCGGAGGTAACATTATTCATTCCGGATATTTTTTTGTGTCATGCAACATCTGTCATTCTATATTAATAACAATTATGTTATTACAGAACTACAGACTAGTTAGTAAATATACCGTTTATTTCTCGAAGTTATGCTTAGCCCGAGCTAGTATGCAATTGTATTAGATCAGGTGTGGTTGGGCAGAACTTTACGCCTTATCAAAGTGATTACCCAAATGGATATAATTTCCCTATATCGTTAGGCCAAGAATCATTAACCACAGGCATAACAGGTTCACCAGGGAGTTTTGAAAATTGAAGTATAAATATGCGTCTTTATTCACCATGGGCAACAAATACAAAATCATGGTGGACATCACGTTGACTTACCGGCTCTTCAAAGATGTTGCAGAAAATTCTCCAGAATTTGTCGCTGAGGTCAACACTCAAGATCTCATTTTAGACCTCCAAGAGAAGATTTACGAAGAAGTCAAGAAGTTAAATAACGATTTCCTCGAGATTGAGGCTAATGACTTAAAATTGTGGAAAGTGGAAATCAATAACGGCGATAACGACAAATTTTCCAGTCTCGTCTTGCCGAATGATGATGTGAAAAACTTAAATAAGCTTAAAGAAAAGATAGTGGATCATTGGGATGATGAAGAAAAGCGTCCAAAAGAAGGATGTACTCATGTTATCGTTGATTCGCCAATCCTAACCAAAAATAAGGAATTAGTTAAAAGGAGTCAGATCAATCAGGATTTAATGGATCAGATAAATACTTTGACGTTAAATCAAGGTTAGTAGTCATTCTTAGAGCTTGATATTTTCTTTGGATTGGATACGATGCAGTCATGCAGATGCTAATAGAGGGTTTTAGAAGAGCACAATGAAGAGGAAGATACCGAATTTTTTACTCAATTATCTGATATGCTAGCTGCGGTAAAGAGACGACGAAAATTTTATGGTAGGTTTCCTGTATTTTCTTTGTGGGCTAGCTAAAGGAAGTTAATATTTATCTGTTATTATTTTCGGCACGTTGGGCAGAGAATACAAGATTGCAACTCGCATTTAGTAATGGAACGATCCATGAAGGCGATATAGTTAAATACAGATACAAAGACGACAACATTACTACTTTAAGAGCAGCAGAAGGGTGGGCTTATATCAATCACGAAAATACCTTTCACCCCACTGTATCATCCTTCGTGAAGAAATTTTTGAAGGTAAGTGGTACTTCTGCTGTTAATTATTGTACAAGCATAATATCTCATAATGTTGTGGTTTTAGCTTTCGAATGCACCAGGAAGCGGTCAACTAAAACAAGTTTCAATTGGCAATGTGTTTCATGATGATATGCCAGAGAGGAGGAGGAGGAGGAATAATAATCGGGTTTAGTGGCTCAGTCATTAAGTTTCCTGTATACAAGGAGGCCTACATATCGATGCGTAATTTATTTTTATCTTTGTATACTACGAGCAGCTATCGCTCTATTATAATAAAGATATTTATCATATAAATTTACCCGTGTTGCTTTCGTCATTTTCTTTGAATCACGTGAGAAAGGTCACGAAATCATACCGCAGTAATACTGACCAATAAAATCATTTTGCATTGCTTGCGTCACTCACGCTTTGATTTTGGTCCTGGCATAACATTCGGGGAAAAACAATCACGTGATTTTGGCGCTGAAATTTTTTATTAAAATAAATACCAATTTGGAACGTAGCCCTAATACACGCAAAAATACAAAGGTTCGGGACTTTGCCCTTGACACATGATTTGGGCGAACATTGTTCGCTGAAGTCTCTATCCTAAGACTATACTACAGCATCTGAGCTGTGCTCACGAAGTGAATTTTCAGCAAGGTTGCTCGATGGCCTAGGCTTTTTTATTACCTTCTCTTCACTTCGTGAATCTACTTCGTACCCGGAGGGTGAATCAGGCTTCTGTGCCTCTTCCAACAACCAAACGATGTGACTGAGAACTTCTTTAACCATGTTTTCCATATTCACATTGTTATATACAACGACCACCGGCTCCGATAGTTTAAAGCTTGGCCTTTCTTGATCATCCATCGTACATTCCATGAAATAGAATTTTTCGGCATCAGTAACTATCCCAAAAACTCTTTCGAACGCCTGTTCCTCCTCTATTTCATTAGCCTTGCGCTTGCGATTCGATAGGGAAGACTCGAGCTGGACCGCACATTGCGCAACGCCTTTCGTAAAATCATCTTTTTTTACTTCCGTGACCCCAACCGTTTTGCTGTTCGACGCAAGTCAATCGCAAAATCGAGAGGTCCATGTCCATTCGGTCCAGAAATGACTTTTTGAGGGCGGATCTCAAACTTCCCCTTGAAATTATTCGCTCCAGCAAGCAGGTAAGAATAGACGTATAATGATTTCGTGGCTTCGATTGAAAGTAAATTGATGGGGGTGTTCTCGATGCGAGATTTTAATTCTGCCATGAGTCCTTCCATCGATTCCTGGGATGGTTTAACGTTACCACACGGGAAAAGTGGGAAGGCCGCCATCGTTGGTTCTTCTGACTCACCATCGAGTCCGTAAAGCTGACACACTTTTGGAAACGTCCAATCCGAGAAAGCTTTTGAGGGGGTCTCTACGGTCACGGTAAACTTAAGATTCTTTTTTGACACGAACACCTGGAGCAATTCACGAAGGTCTTTCCCTCGTCATTTAATATGTTGAGTACCGCTCCATCATTCTCAAGTGCAGGTGTTGGACATGTTCCACGTATGAAATTTTTAAGGCCTTCGAGGGTTGCGTGTTCGATATTCACTGTCCACTTGAATGTTTTGACCCGTTTTGGCTTAACAACAACGTCGAATACTGTAATGTAACAACAGGGTTAGTAAATGCTTTCCATAGCCTGTTGATTTAAGAGACTCATGAGCTAAAGATTTCCGAGACCGTGCGGTCCCGGAAATTATGCCAAGAAAAAATACGTACTATGTGTGGACTTGCTGAGCGATTTCTCTAACAATGCAATGCGGTCAAGCAGTTCCTGCTCACGGCTTGAAATGGCAGTTGATGGGGGTGGGTCGACTAGGACATGAATATGTTCCTCGACTGGTGTGTCAGGGAAGTATTTCGAAATCTTTTTTATTGCTGACAGCTCGTTATTGTCATTGAGTGTGAGATTCTTCAATGGATCGTCAAGGTGATCGCCACCAATTTCTACCTTCCATAGCCTGAGTTCGTCAGCCTCTACACCATGAAAAGTTTTATGTTTTTTCGCTTTTATAGCCTCCTTGAGGTGGCTGACAGCCTTTCCACTATCAATATCAACTGCAAAAGCATTTGCGGTAGTATTTCCTTTGACAAGACAAAATAACGTGACATAACT
>QZLH01000321.1:43321-55502 GCA_003833135.1 Oehlia diaphana | reverse complement strand
GGAAGAAGGGAAAGGGGAGTTTAAAAAAGATGATCCTTTTTTTCATCTTTTTTAAACTTTTGATATGCGTAATGCGTGACATTCATTAGCTGCGAATTTTGCAATTTCGCAGATTACTGCAGAATTTTTTTAATAAATCTGCAGAAACCTGTAAAATTGCAGAATTTCGCAAATTTTATAAAAAAACTTCTGCGGTAATCTGCAAAATTGCAAAATTCGCAGAACTTCGCAGAAATGCGTAAAAAAGTGTAAAAAAAAATGCGGAGAACTGTGAATTTTGCAGTTCTCTGCAGATCTGCACCCTAAAAAATTTTCTGATGATGTTAGTATGAGATTAACAGAGAAAAAATAATGCTTGAAGGAATTAATTTACGTTTATCTGTTAGTAGTTCATTATTAGGTATGAATTATAGAAAAATTTTTTTGCATCGCTACTTGCTAAAATAAAAATGACAGCCTCATATTTTGTCAGAAATTGCAAAGCTCTCCCGTTACATACAGAGTCTGTTCTTAGTAATCGAAACTAAATGCAGTTCTACTTAAAGTGTTCTATTGTTTACGATTGCAGAGCACATAACAAAAAGCACTCGGTCTGCAACATTTTTATTTTTTATCCCCTTATTACATCACATTCTTAAAGTAATTAGTGTATTGAAATAAACTATCCGGTAATAGAAATGTTCAACGTAATCGTTGCATGATTTACTTTATTAGAGTCTTGTACAAGCTTTTTGTGGAAAGAAATTAACCATAAATGATAAATTAGATGTCGTGTCGAGAATAAAATGGCATACTGTGTGTAATGAGAAATAAAGCTATTTTCCATAAAAGGAACCTATTAAATTATATTATATTGCGGATGAGCCTTATTAGGCAGTTAGTTATTTGTATTACATTTTTCATTACATATATTCCCTGTTTTGTTAATAAAAAAGATTATCACAGTTTCATTATACGAAATAAGGCAACTGTGACCTTAGTGTCATGGTCTCGTTGTTGGAAAAAAATAAGTTGCACATACTACCTTACATAACACGTCAAAGTCGTCAAACGATAAAAAGTTTAATCGACCACAAGGTAAAAAATTTTAATTGTTTTCGAAATGGATAAATTTTGTGGACCAGAGATGTATATTGCAATATGTGTAGATATACTTTTAGTTACAACCATTAGTTTATACATATTATCTATTTCGAGATTCTGAATTTTCTGCGCATGGTTAACGAATTTTCTTCTTATCAAACTAGTTAAAATAATAGATATATTATAATTCGAACACTCACCACAATCATATATTATTTCATAAAAATATCTCACAAAGTATCAGTAAATGAACATATACCATTAAAATAGAAAGTGAATATGGAAAGAAACTATTACTGTCTTTTCTGACTAGAAATATCAGACACATGAGAACGTATGTTTACTTTTTTTCTGACTGTCTTGCCGCTCAACCACGCTCTAAAGGTCTTAGGAAATGTATTCCTAATGGCTCTCCCAAAATATTTTCTTCATGCATTATATCGTCAGACCTTGTCTTACAGATAATCGTATTGGCCCACCAAGATGTAGGTATGTAGTTATACAATAAGTAATGGAGGATTAGAATAACACGTATTGTTACATTATACTTATTCCAGGTATGAAACACGCATTAAGTTTATTGCATTAATATATGATACCAAGAGTTAATCATTTCATATTATTAGATTCTTACGCACTACAAAATTAATATATTATGGTAACATACTGTAAATTCTGTCCTAAATACTTTTTTTATACCAAGAGCATCAGTTATTCGATTTTTTTTTTATTTGAACTAAAGTGACATTTACTAAAGAATGGAAAACGAAACAGATAAATTTTGCTGTCCAACAACACAAAAACATAATAATTTATCGGTTGAGGAAGTATATAACAAAGAGGAACTATCTACGAAATTGGTAGTTAAGGAACACAATGCGGACATATATAGAGTTTTTCATTCATGCGAAGAGTTTTGGGAGTTTAATGAAAGGGTACCCAAACACTTGAGATCCTTCTCTGAAGTGGTGTATGGGGATTTACCCCAATCTCCTAGAATACATGTAGAGTTTAGTTTGCTCAATAAGCTTTCTGGAACAAAAATAGTTAACTTACTAAGACCAATTCTTGATGGAATGCTAGAAGTGATTTGCACTAGGTATAGTGGAAAATCGGCTGTACCTAACTCATTGAAAGATTTTGTCATAATGGATGAATATAGTCAGAATAGACATGGTTACTGGACAAACAATTTTCACATACAAGCCACTTCATTTGCATTTACAGACTATAAAGAGGCTAAGGAATTCACTCGTCATGTCCGTTCAAGTTTGCCTGTAGAGGTCAGACAATTTATTAGTCTGCAATACAATGACCCTATTCAGCTAGTCCCCATACTTGGCTCTACATGTCCTAAAGAATTCTTGCATAAGAAGATTTCCTGTTTTAGTCAATTCTTATGAACAAATGTTGATATTCACAAGAACGAATTATTTGTTAAAAAGTTTCCGGACTTGGATTACATTATTTCTTCTACCCCAATAGCTGACAGTAATACAACAAATAATTGCGACCAACCTAATTCACCTGATATGCATGAAAACATGAACATTAAAGATCCTCACAGTAGTGTTCCACATGAATCGATTCATGACACGGTGTGATCCTGATTGCTCCTGAGTAATAAAAATGTATTTTGCGAATACCTTTTGATCTAGCAATCCGATATCGACGATCTTTTTTTTATTTTGATCAGGGCAACGAGACCTATCGATTAAAAAAGATCATCAAATTTGGATCACTAGATCCTGAGATAATAATTTTTGGAAGTCGAATCGAGTCTGAATCGAGTCCGAATCGAATCGAATTTCAAAGAAGAAATTTGATTCATGCAGAACACTACCTCACAGTGTAGTTTGTTGCTATGAAAATGGCTTTGATATCAAACAACTAACTTCTTCATCTGTGGAACAAGAATTACAAAATAAAAGTCTTCCCAGATAATACATATTCCAGTGAGACTCCAAGAGAAGGATCTATGATAACGTTGTCAACAAAGAAAAATCTGCCTTCGGTTAACAAGCAATATGCAATTGCGATAAACTGTTTAGTTCTGTTTTTCTTTGTTATGAATAAGATCAGACAAGGTAACATACTACAAATGCAGGGTAAAACACATGCCACTAAAGAAAAGGTACAAAAAGGGCAACAGAATCAACTTCAGCATAATAGAAGTGCAAAAAATGGGAAGGGTCATGGTCATAAAAATAGTTGTTATTGGAAACGTTAGAGAATTCATGATAATCCATACATTCGACCTGAAGACAGTCTTCACAAAAACGAAATGATCAACTGGGAAATAATTGTAGTTTCCATGATTGCACTTGATCGTGGTATTATATGTATGTGGAGTACTAGCGAAACAAGATCATATGGATGTGTTCCTCACAAGGTCATAGCAATTACACCACCGTGCCAATCATATCAATTCAATCTACCATGAAAATGATGCCAACAGATACATAAAACACATTCACTGGTTATGAGTTCTTCTAGGTCGATAAAGTTGCAGTAACAATTGATACAAATAATAAGCGTCAGCTCAATAAATAAGGGGTGGTATCGAATATTTAAAAATGGGGGAGAATCTTCTATGCAAAAATAGGGGGGTTTTTGTGTCTACAATAGAACAGATTATTTTTTTGTTTTACATGTACCAGATAATTGATTGCTACGTCTAGTGTACTTATGTATTCTGAATAGCGAATGAATTGGAGTTAGTAATATCAAATGATGGTAATGTCAGTTGTTATACATATCTAAGGGATATATTTCATGTATCTGTAGTGATTGGATTCAGTCATGCTTAAAATAATTATGAAAATATTTTGATAACAGATGTGGTTATTTAGTAATTACAATAGAGAATAGATGTATTCTATCGTTGAAGAAAGCAATGGATATATATTTCTCGAATACATGAGATGAGTATTTAGTCTGTAGGACCTTCAAAGAAGTGAATAATCGAAAGGAAGTGACTAGTAATGTTTGACCACAGAAGATAACGGAGGACATTATATGTTTGGTAAAGAAAACAGTAAATAAAAAATAATTTGATCATAGACACGTGAAGTGCAGTATCCTTTGGATAAAGTTGTTTAGAATTCAAAAACAAAGGTATATCTCTTTCGATAAAGCTAAAGATAGTACGAGTATAGTTGTTCTTCTGTAGCATAGGTATGCATTTCTTTAACTCTGACCACATGTCCGATATTGTCCTATCATATACTAATTGTTATCTATTATAATGTTTACCATTTATCTGTTATCAATAATATTCTATCGACCGTAACTCATATTTCTTCGTTCGCTATCAGTACAAATGAATGATAAGGGTACTAAGAAATGAATTGGTGTTTATAAGGTAACAAGCGAATCCAATTCTTTTAATGAATGTAATTTGTATTCTTGTATTTTCATTTACTGTAGTACCATAAATTATTTGGGCGAAGTACATTGGCTATTCTAAAGGAACTTTAGTGGAGCTACGAAGTGGCTTTAGCCAGTTACACTAAAAAGTTACTGAATAGTTTCGTAAAAAAAAGCATGATCAACTGCATTTATTCCTATTTCGTAATGGTTTGTTTTTAGTGGAAGTAGCATGGAATACTTTTGAACGGAACACACAATTGACCAGACCATATACTTTTTCTTTGTATACAGCCAACAAAACAGCAATGAAGTTTATTGTAGTATAAACAGTCAATATCTCTGGTTTTTTACAAGGCTGAAATATTTTCATCGACTCCTTTGTGATAAAGATAGTAGCAGATGAAAATGAGTCAACAGGGGACGTAACCATTGGCACACTATCATAGTCTGCTGCTGTTATTTCGCCTGAATCCAAGAAGGTAGTATTTATCAACATGTCATCGATTCCATTGTGCTCTGTGCACGAGCTGAGATGAAATTCGTTTAGAGCATGTCCTTTGCTGATATCCTGTTGTTCAGTTAAGCTAACTCTGGTACCATCACAAGGGTCAACGTTGTCAAGCAATTTAGAGAATTTACTTTGTTCTTCTGCGATGAAGCATGCAGCAGACACAGTATGTGGGACAAAAGGCTCCTGGTAACTACTCTTAGGATGCAGTAGCACATAAGCAGCAGTGTCGTGCATAGCAGAAAAATGTGAAGTGAAAAGTTCATTCCTGTTGACAGTAGTGTTAGTTCCAAGAAACTGACTGTATGGAGTGATGCGTTTATAGTTCTCGAGACTAAGCAAATAAGAACCAGAAATTCTGATCAGCTGAAAGATGTAATTATCAGGACGGGAGATCAGAGAACTAATAGGAGGAGGAAGGTAGGCACAAAGTTGCTCACGGAATCCATGCAATAGAAGTAACGAGAAAAATAAAACGAAGTAACCTGAATATGGAAGAAATAATGCCATTCCCCATCTTTTTGTACAATCTCGTCCATGACTATAAAATCATCTAGCGTTGAAGGAACACAGGCAATGTTAGTATAATCCGTGTAATGTGTACGAAAAGTCTCTAGCATTGCGTCAAGTATAGTATGGAGAATTTTTACAATCTCAGTATCAGGGTATCTCATTTCAGAAAATAGACTAATCTTGATGACAGGGGACTGCAGAACATCAGCGAATACCACTTCCTCGTAATACTGATATTTTTTAGATGTGCTATCAAGCATCTCCCAATATGTGTCTAGGAAGTCAAAGACGATGTATTTTCCTATGTAATGATCAATCACGGTCAGTTTCTTCGACTTAGCATAGCCAATGAACATTTCCTGCTCATCACTACAGTAAGTTTTATTTTGTGTTATCCAAGTCTCGTAGATATTTTTTTCTTCATCCATTGCATATGAGTTACTTTTCTTCAAAATCTTTTTTCTTTATCATTCTACGTGAGTTACTCTTCTTTAAATCCCTTTTCCCTGTATATTGGGTGTTTATAGTTTCTATTTTCAGGCGGAGTCTGGCAACTGTTAAATCCTTCCCTTCATTCCAATTTATCCATACAAGTAAAGGGATTGATCATAGTATGTAGTGCCTAGGGCAAGACACTCAGCTAGCAGGATACATCACAGGTAATTATATGCTATTTTTAAAGTTCTCATTTTGGTCAACCATTAGTCCTACTAAACATGCGAGGTTGGTGATCAATCGAAGACTAGTTAACTGGCTAAGCCAGGTTTTGCACTACATTTTTTTACAGAAGAACCCTGCTATACAAACCAAATGCATTATTCCTTACCATATTTTCAAAAACCTGTAAACCTTGTTCACTAGTTTTGTATCAGTAATACCTTCTGAGTAGGGATGGCAACGGTCGGTCATGGTCGGTCATCGGTCGGTCATAACTGGTCAAAAACGTTTGCGAAACATTTTTTTTTTATGAAATACTTAATAAAAAACATTTTCACAACGTTTTCTATTAAAATAATTAAAAACGTTTGTGAAACATTTTTTTATTAAATTTTATATTAAAAAACATTTTGCAAACGTTTTCAGAATCGGTTAAACGGTCAGTTAAACGGTCGGTTAAATGGTCGGTCAGATTGGTCGGTCAAACGGTCGGTCAGAGGTCTTTGACTGACCGATATCGGTCACGGTCATGACCGGTCATAACCGGTTAATGACTATGACCGTTGCCATTCCTACTTCTGAGACATTATTCCAATAACTGCATTACAGTGAAACTCTGTTCACATATTTTTCTTAACGTCATATTGCCATGTATATTACAGTGATAGTAAAGAATTTTTCATAATGATACTCATATTACAATAAACTGTTAACAATAGTACTGCATAAATCTTGGGTCGATATTCATTTAGTCTGTCTGAGCTACTCTCAAATTCGTAAAAATGGGTAGTAAAAAAAGTAGTAACAGTATGGGAGATAAAGTGCGGATGATAGCGTAGTCATAGTCCACTATGCCAGTGTATAAAATTCCAGTTGAATACTTGTGCATTATGCAACAAATTATCGTGTGCTGCTTGCGCTCTGTAAAAAAATCATGCACTGGTTTACGCTCATGTCAATGTATCAGCATAATTTTGGTAATGTTGTTCAGATTATATAGGTCTTTTATACAACCTTCGGCATGACACTACCATGCATCAATACTAAAGTTCACATTCATATATGAGTTTATATACTCCATGCTACAATGAAAACCCTAAAATTTTGTAACGATTATTACATTAGGAACACATTTTCCTAAGACCTTTAAGGAAGTTCCCTTTGGGGTAATGATGGCCACATATCATATATAATTGTTGGTAACGATTGTTATAGTACATATCAATTGATAATACTGTTACATAATTCTGGGCTTTGCCCACAAAGTGATGCTTCGCATACAATTTGTCTATTTCGTAGTAGATAATAGTTACCATCAAGCATCAGGAAGTCAAATGACTGTTGTGCATCATAATATATATCACATCCAGATGTTTACTATTATTTTGGTGATAACGAAGATCATGGCGCAGTAAAAATCATGTGACTTGAAAATCAGATGATTAATTAGTAGATCCATTGTTATGTAATCAATTAATTTTGTAGATCTGATTAACGTTACAATTATTATTTTTATTATTTTTGTTATTTATATTATTTATGTTATTTTTGTTATTTTTATTATTTCTTTTATTTCTTTTATTTATTTTATATATTTTATTTAGTTTATTTATATTATTTTTCTTATATTTTATTTTTATATAAATATCTCCAGATTTTTCCTAAGTTAAAAGGATAGGATAGAGAGAGATCGAAGTGTGTTAAGTTTAGATAGTATAAGTTAGGGATTAACTTATATTAACTATTCAATAAACTCTTATATTAAAAACGAACTGTGATTGTGTTATATTTTTGTGTATTGTGTTTTTGCATGTCTTGCTGATATAAACTACGTTATAGCTATTGTCTTAGTTATAGTTGACAAAGTTTGAGACGGGTCTGTTAATACCATTAATAATTTAATTGTGTAATGCGAAGTAAATAATTTTTTTTTTTAAACATAAAATATTATGTCTTATGAAAGTGAATTACCTTCTTTTGACATTACAGATTCTTCACCATAAAATGAAAGCATTTCAGGCCAGTCAACTGAAACACTTTAGTATAAAGGAAGAGTATTTACTTCCTGTGATCAAGCTTTCTACATTATTGAGAGTTGGGCGAAGTAACAAGGGTTTAATATCATATATAATCATATTGAACGAAACTATATATGAAGTCGAAATTAAAGTCCAAAAGTAGAAATATTTTGACTTGAGAAGGTCAAAAGTCGAAATTATAGTTGAAATGGTCAAAATTACATCATAGTCATGTAATTATAATTTAATATAAACTTTTAAACATGAATAACTCCGTCAATATTGATGCTACAAATATGAAATACATATCATTGGATTCCTCTCGATGTGCTGAATCCAACCGCGTAAAGATCATAAAAATCGAATCACTGGATGCGGAGATCGTTAACTTTGAATTTAAAATATTGTTTACTATAAAAATTATAGTATTATTTAATGTAAAATTTTAAATGTGAATATCTCCATCAATATTGATGCTATAAATATGAAATGCATATCATTGGAATTAGTGTTCTGAAAAAATCCAATCCGATTCATATCCACGGATCTGATCCGTGATGGATCAGATCGGATCATATATTTTATGATCTGTGATCTGATCTGAATCAAAAAAAATTTGATCGAATTGGATCAGATCAACATTTCATTATAATGGATCAGATCAGGTTGATTTGAACGGATCTGGATCGGATCCAGTCCAAAACCATTGCGAAATGGTTTTTAATTAAAATAAAAAACATTTCGCAACATTTTTTATTATAATTGTTAAAAAAAACGTTGTAAAACGTTTTTTTTCGATAAATTAAAAATAAAAAACATTTTGCAACATTTTTTATTAAAATAATTAAAAAACTGTTGCAAAATGGTTTTTTTTACTTTATATTGCAAGTAAAAAACATTTCGCAACGTTTTTTTATTAAAATTAGTTAAAAAAACCGTTGCGAAATAGTTTTTTCCTTTTAAATTAAAATAAAAATGTTTTACAACGTTTTTTATTATAATCATTAAAAAAAACGTGCGAAACGTTTTTTTTGATAAATTAAAAATAAAAAACGTTTCGCAACATTTTTTATTAAAATAGTTAAAAAAACCGTTGTGAAATGGTTTTTTTCTTTTAAATTAATAATAAAAAATGTTTTGCAACATTTTTTATTATAATCGTTAAAAAAAATGTTGCGAAATGTTTTTTTTTCGATAAATTAAAAATAAAAAATGTTTCACAACATTTTTTATTAAAATAATTAAAAAACCGTTGCAAAACGGTTTTTTTTACTTTTTATTGTAAGTAAAAAACGTTTCACAACATTTTTTATTAAAATAACTAAAAAACCGTTGTGAAACAGTTTTTTTTCTTTTAAATTAAAAATAAAAAACGTTTCACAACATTTTTTATTAAAATAACTAAAAAACTGTTACGAAACGGTTTTTATTAAAATAACTAAAAAACCATTACGAAACAGTTTTTTTTCCTTTATATTGCAAATAAAAAATGTTCTGCAACATTTTTTATTAAAATCATTAAAAAAATGTTGTGAAATGTTTTTTTTTTCGATAAATTATAAATAAAAATGTTCCACAACATTTTTTATTTAAAATCGTTAAAAAAATGTTGTGAAACATTTTTTTAAATTTTGGATTCAGATCGGACCGGATAAATCTGAATTTAATTCAGACCGAATTGAATCAAGTCTGTTTCAGATTCAGATCGGATCGGATCCAATTTTTTGATCCGAATTCAGATCAGATCAAATCTATTTATTTTTGATCCAAATTCAGATCAGATCAGATTCATCTCAAATCCGATCTAATTCGATCCGTTCGGAACACTAATTGGAATCCTCTCAATGAGCTGAATCCAACCGTGTATAGATCATAAAAATCAAATCACTGGATGCAGAATTCGTTGACTTTGAATTTTAATATTATTGTTTTACTATAAAATTATATGACTTTGATGCAATTTCGACTATTTTGACTTTTGGGGGGCCTAAGTCAAAATTATTTCGATCATTTTGATCATTTTGGAGGTTAAAATTAACCAATTTCAGTTTCATGTATAAATGAAACCTTGATAGAACTTTACGTAAATACACTATATAATGTGTAACATCAAGGTGATTACAATACAAAATCTAATGGCAAACAGACAAAAACAAAGCATATAGGTTGTACTTGGCATATTAATCTTTTAGAACCATATCTAATAATCCCTCTAAACATATTTATATTACTACATTTAATAATACTCATTCACATAATCTTAATTCTAATATTATTCAATTTGGAAATACTTCAAATACCTTTTAAGATTATGAAAGAAATTGAGTTTCTTACTGTTCAGTGTAAAATGGGAGCTAGTACTTCTCAAAGGCAATATCTTAAAGCAAAGTTTCTGGGATAATTAATTTACAATAATGACATATTCGTCCTTAAACTAGAAATGATAGTAATGATACTACTAAATTGTATGCAAAATTGCTTGAATTTTCACAGAATAATTCACTTTGGAAAGTAGCTATTAAATTTGATGATAAAAATACTCTCACCCATTTATTCTGGATGACACCATCACAAATAAAGCTTTGGTATTGGTATTCTGATATTGTAATACAGGATGTAACTTGTAAAACTAATAGGTATAATATGACTTTAAGTTTATTTGTAATTCTTAATGAAAATCAGAATATAAGACTTGTTGCTCAAGTTTTATTAATTGTTGAAATGAAAGAATCATATGAATAGGCATTTAAACAAATCAATTTAACAACAAATAATATTCATTCACAAGTAATGATGACAAATACAGATCACGCTGTTTATACTGCAATCAGATCTACATTTCATACTACATATCCAATGCATTGTACATTTTATATCAATCAAAATTTAATTAAAAAATTTCAAAAACTACTTGGAAAAAGATTTTATGAATTTTTTACACAATTTTATGTAACACGTAATACATTGCACAAACCAATTTTTGAATTAAGATAGCAAACTTTAATCAATCAATATCCTAAAGCAAAGCAGTATTTAACCAATACCCTTTATAATACTAAAGAAGTATGAACTCATCTTTGAACATATAGGCAATTCACAGCAGGGCAAATTTCAAAAGTTCTAACATTTGGTATTAGAAGTAAAAGCTGAAACTTTCTTAATAATAAAATTACAAAAAGATTTTAAAATATTTCTTACTAAAACACAGATACTTATGGCCAATTATTAATTCAGTTCATTTTAGCATTTAAAAAATTAATATAGAAACCAAGATGTGAACAAGTTATTTTATGAGAAAAAAGAAAAAGCATTATTTGAACAGATAAAATTACTTTAGAATCTAAAATAAAGGACAATTTAAATTAATTATCAAATAAAGCAAAAGATATACATAAAGAAAAACAGAACGAATATAAAAGTCAATTCCTTTGGTAAAGAAATCAATAGACACCTTTATAAAAAAATACATATGTGAGGATTAGATTTCAATAAAGAAGAAGTTTGATAAGGTTATATTATATATAAGCAAATAATTATTTTAATATTTTATTATTTTCATTTAATCTTATTCTTATTTATAATATTATTTACTTTTTATTAGGGCTCGGTTCGGTTCGGTACGAACCGAAACTGAACCGAATTGATCAGTAACGGTATTGTTAATTACCGAAACTGATCGGTTTCAGTAATTATCAGTACCGAAACTGACTGGTAATTACCGAAAACTGAACCGATTTACCGATTCATTATCGGTTCGATTTTTAACGTTTTCGCAACGTTATTTATTAAAAAAACGTGCGAAAACGTGAAATTATTAATAAAAAATGTTTTCACAACGTTTTCTATTAAAAGAATTAAAAAAACGTTGCGAAAATGTTTTTTATTAAGCAATTTAATAAAAAAAATGGTTTCGCAACATTTTTTGTTAAAACAATTAAAAAACGTTGCGAAACGTTTTTTATTATTAAATTACTTGATAAATAACGTTTTCGCAACGTTTTTTATTAAAATAATTAAAAACGTTTGCGAA
>QZLH01000321.1:2834-26108 GCA_003833135.1 Oehlia diaphana | reverse complement strand
GGGTTTTTTTTTTTTCTTTTTTTTTTTTTTTTTTTTTTTTTTTTTTTTTTTTTTTTTTTTTTTTTTTTTATTATTATTATTATTTTTTATTATTATTCTTTTTTTTTATTCATTTTATAAGAAATAAGATTTATATTTCCAATTCAAATTATTTTGAAACATTCTTGTTTCAAAAAATATTCAAAAAAGGTACAGCCGCTATTTTTTTTTTTTTTAGGCTGTAGGAGCATACAAAAAAATGTTTGTAATAAAAAGATAAACGAACAGCATAGTTTTCAAAAATAGATTAGTATGTGTGCTTCCAACTTTCCAAAGAATCAAGATTTTCAAATATATATTTTTTTTTTTTTTTTTTTTTTGCAGATTTATTACTTTTAGATGATTTGATAGGAACCAAAATAGGAAATTGTCGGACAGCCATGCGGTAGTGTTATGGTACGATTATAGGTAAGTTACTTGTTCATGATTCCAGACAAATGCTTTGTGCAGCGCCGTGTGGGCGCACTGCGTACATAATTGATAATGTAATCTTTTTTAATTTACTTTATAAAATATAAAATATTATATATTTACAAAAAAAGATTATCAATTTAAATGATAGTCTTTTTATAATACCAATGATCGCGCAAAAACTTGTGTTCACAAGTTTTTACTCTATTTAGAATTCCTTCTAACCTAATCAAACTTTATCATTTTTTTTTTTTGCGGAATCTTTCTCCATAATTACGGCTTTCTCTCATTTTGGTTTATTGTTTATGTTACATTATCCAATAAAATTATTATTTTTGCTTATTTTTGGGTTTATTTATTTCTTATTTATTTCGTTATTTGTTTCGTATGTAAATTATTTTTAATAGATTAAATATATTAAAAACGAGGGAGAGTACAATATTTACCTTTCTCCACGGAAAAAATCATCAATTAAAAAAAATAAATTAATATTTCCATATAATAAATTGATCATCTTTTTGTGATTTGTTTTGTAAAAAGAAAAATTTTTAATCTTTTGTTGGTTTTTGTAATTTGTAATCTCCATCCACGCTTTTTTAATTAATTTTCTTTTTTTACTACTGTACATCCGGTCATCCCAAAACATCTTTACACCAAGCATCAAAACCCTGTTGAACCCTTTTCTCATTTTCATGAATAAAAAACTTTCAACAATGCTTTGTACTCTGTTACAAATTTATTTAACTTGATATTAGTCCCTTAACCGCAAGTTATATATTTTTTTGCGCTAGTTTGAATCTCGCCAGTACAAGATCTATCTTTGTAACCAAAGTAACTTATTATTTTAACAATGGACAATAAAATTCTTGGCTTCTCCGATGTTTTATTTTTTTATTTTTTTATTTTTTTTTGAATTTTTGAATTTTTCAAGTTATTTCCTTTGTGTACCTTGTTGGTATTATTGTATTTGTTGGTAAAGAACGGGAAATGAAAATGGCTTATTTTTTTTTTTTATCTGATTTTGGTCATGATTTTCTTTAATAAATAAAGTAAATGTTTTTTTTTTTTTTTTTCTTATAAAGTTTTCGATTACTTTTTATATCTAATATAAGAAAAAGAAATTCCGAATTCATTTACATATATTGATATATATTGATAATAATAAATAGATTAACTTCCAAACCCCCTTAAAATTCATATCTTATTCAAGATTACATTTTTAGAATACTAATATAGAAATGAAAATAAAAAATGTTATCGATTAAATTTTTTTTTTTTATACCGAAAAAAAAAAAAAATATATCGTTTTATCATGTCATTTTATTTTTTACATTATTATTTGTATTTTATTTTATTTTATTTTATTTTCATTTTATTATTTATTTTATTTTACTTTATTTTATTTATTTTATTTTATTTTATTTTTTTCATTTTATTTTCTTTTTTTTATTTATTTTATATTTATTTTTTATATTTAAGCTTAATAATTTTTTTTTTGTAATTTTTTTTTGCATAAAAAAAAAAACAAATTATTAATTCTCGCATTATGTTTTCTTACACGATTCCTAATGTGTTACGATTTTTCTTTTTTTTTTTTAAAAAAAAAAAAATTAATAAATTGTACAAATAAAATTCAAATAAAGTTTAAATAAATACTTTTTTGGATGTAATGGATTTTATTTATGATAAAATATCGTGAAAGAAACAAAATGACAAAAGAAAAATTTATTATTATATTATGATTATGATTAATATGATTATTATCTAATATTATTATGTAATCAATAAATTGTAAGTTAAAAAAATATTTGAAAATATTAAGAAAATGTTTTTTAAGATTAAATAATTATAGATATAAATATTAATTAGAAACGTTTTTGTAGATATTAGATATATTTTATATATTTTATGTATTAATTGAAAATATTAAGAAAATAAAATTTTATAGATTAAATATTTTAATAATTAGATATTACTCATATTAGATATTAGATATAAATATTATTTAATAATTAATAATTAGATATTACTCATTAAATATTACTCATGTTAGATATTAAATATAATTTATATAGTATTAATAAAATTATTTTAATGTTTTTTTTTTTGAAATCAAATTGATAAAATTAATAGTAATAAGATGGTAATAAATAATATAATATTAAAAAAATATTTTAAAATAAGTATAATGTTTAAAAATATAAATATAAAGTAACTTTATGTTAAATTTAATCATTTAATTCATACTTTTTTAATTAATTAATACATTTATCATTTTTTTTAAAAAAAAATAAAAAAATTGATTCAAATATACATTTATAATTAATTAATTATATTGAAATAAATTAATATATATATATATTAATATATAGTATTAAATCTATTTAAAGTAAATTTTTTTAGTTTCCAGTATAACTGGTTAAAGCTTTATTAATGATTATTAATAATTAAAAAGTTGTACAAAACTATAAATAGTTAAAAGCCCTCTCACTCTTGCTATGCAATAAAAATGTCCAGGTATATTCTTAAAGTAAAATTTTAATTATAAATAATAATACAATATTAAATCTATTAAAATATAAATTAATTAGTTAGCTTTTTAATTACATGTTATTCAATCCTAAAATTTTAATGTATTATTACTTATGTAAATTAAGATATTTTTTAAAAAAATTGACAATTTTTAAAGAAATTAAATAATAAATTAGATATTATAAATAATTTAAAGTAAGTCTTATAACAATGATATTAGGACAATTTGCTAAGATAGTATGTTTCAAATATCACCTATCTGATTAGTTATTATAACCACCTACTATCTAGTGCATATATGAAGTTTTATAGTAGAATAATAAATAATTTATAAATTAATAATATTAAAATAGACATATAATTTTTTACAATTTGTATAATTACTAGTATTTTATACAAATAAATTTGTAAATATACTGTAATTATTAATAAAAAAAAAATAATAAATCTAAATTAATAATAATAAATTAACAATATTAATAATTCATTAATTAATTTATATATATATATTTATAAAAATTAGTACTAATAATATTAAAAATTAATACTAACATAAAATAAAATTTTAGTATATTTTAAATATATAATATATAAAATTCATTAAATAGTTAAAATAATTTTAAATATTCATAATTCTATTCAAAATATTTATAATTCTAGTAATTAAATTTATAATTTCAATTTAAATAGCTTGAAATTAAATTTTAATTTTTCAGATATTTCAAATATTTTAATTTCAGATTTCAGATCTTAAAATTATTATAAAATTTTTGAAATATCAAATTAATTTAAAATACTAAAATTAAAATTAATAAAATTTATTAAAATATTAAAATTAATTGTTTAATAAATAACTACTATTTAAAAAAATATTAAATTAATTAAAATATTAAATTAAATTTAAAAATAAAATATTTAAAAATAAAATATTAAAACATAGAATTTAATTTAAAAATAAAATACTAATATTTAATTTAATTTAAATTATATTTTTTTTTACCTTTATATAATTACTAATATTATACTAATGAATTTGTAAATGTATTGTGAGTATTAAAAAAAAATTAAATTTAATTTAAAAATAAGAGTAAATTTATTTATTATCTATACAATGTATCACCACTTTTTTTTTATTAATTATTTATATTGATCAACCTGCTTATATATATATTACTATCTTTCTTAAAATGATAATGATAATTATAAAAATTTGCATCACTAATGTAATAAATAAATTATTTATAAAAAAAAAATATTAAATTTAAAAACATCAAGTTTAATGTTTTAATAAAATATTAAAAAAAAATTTTTTTTTAATTTAAAATATTAAATTTAATTTTTTAATTAAAAATAAAAAGATTTTTTAATTTAAAGCATTAATTATTAAAAATAAAAAAAATTTTTTAATTAAAAATACATTTTTTATAATACTTTAAAATTTACTTTTAAAAAACTCAATATTTTTAATTAAAAATTATTCTAATATTTTTATTTAATTAATTAATAAAAATATTTTAATATTTTTTTTTTATTAAAATTAATAAATTAAATTTAAAAATAGTACTACTTATTTTTCTTTTTTAATTGATTATTACTCAATTATTATTGTAAAGTACAAGTAATATTTCTTTAAATAAAAAATAATATAAATTTTATTAAAATTTACTATAAGTTCATTTTAAAAAATCGATTAAAACTATTATTTATAGTAAAAAAATATTAATAAAATTTAGAAAAATTTAATAAAAAAAATTTTAAAAAAAGTTTTAAATTTTTATTTTAGTTAAAATTTATTAATTTTTTTTTCTTTTTTAACTGCAATATATTTATAAATTTATTAAAATATTAATTAGTAAAATATGCAAATAAGTACTATTTTAAAAAAACTATTCTAATATAATTAAATTTAAATTTTTTTAAAAAAAAATTTTAAATAAAATTTTAAACAATTCCAATTTAATTTTATTTTTAATTTTTTTTTAATTAATTATAATTATTTTATCCATTTAGAATTATAGAAAACTAAAATAATTTATAATTTTTTTTTAAATAATATTAAAATTATTTTTTTAGTATTATCACTATTTTCAAATTGATTAAATTTGCATTATGTTGATCAAATTATAATAAAATTACCAAAAATACTGAAAATACTATCTGCGTAATATTACTTAATTTTTATTAATATTTGGTATAAAAGATTAGTATCTGGTGCAGTTTGTATATCAAGTCTAAAAAATGATACGCGAATATCTTCCTGGCAATTGCTACACTTGTAAAAAGTGTTTATTTTGCTTTACTCTAGAAGTTTGCAAGTGTGATAAAAATATAAAGCTGGTAAGAGTAGGTAAATCACAATACGAGCAATAAATTATTCTTGTATTTTTACTTCTAACGAAGAATTGCAAGCAGCAAACCAATTTCTTTTTTTCTGCTAATGAAAAGTTTCAATATAATAGTAACTTTAACGTTTTATTTTCTTTCATCTTTTGTTCATCTAAAAAAAAAAAGTCTTGTGCTATTCAAGAAAATGATTTATCTAAAGAAGAACAATCAAGAGCAGAAACAATAGCTGCTTTATATGAAAAATACAAGTGTGATGTGTATAAAATGCCATGCTTTATTCAAGAAAATTGCCATTTACAACTAAATTCAGCTAAATTACAGCTCTGAGTACATGAAATTGTAAGTGATTTTGATTTATTTTGAACAAAAAATTAATTTCGCTTTTTATTTCAATTCTAACTTCAATAAAATTATATATTAATAAAAATACTACTTATGATGTTCCTCTAACCTTTTCAATATATAGTGCAATATTGGGTATATGTTAGTAAGTAAAAATAATGATGTACAAGTACCAATTACAGAATCCATTGCACCTATTAATCCTATTGTTATTTAAATGCCTTAATATCCTTATTATTATTTTTTAACCAAATGCATTTATTCATCTAACATCATCAACTATTACAATTCATGAATTACCTTCAATTACTGAATTTTTTTTAGCTTAGATCAAAAATATAATTGCAATAATGTATATTTCAAATTTGAAAATGCTTTTTTAGAAGAAAAAATTACAGTAAACACAATTAAAGATTTGACTGATGAACAAATGGTAAAGTTAGGAATTGTTAAAATTAGATGGCAAAAAAACATTAAACAGGCAGCATAAAGATATTAATTTATTATATTTTAGTTTTATTATAAAATATAATAAAGGAGTTGCCTACTAATAATATTATTTTTTATATATAAATTGATGACTTAAAAAATGATTGTCTCATTTAAAGTATAATTTGACTACATGCAATCAATAAAGTATATATTAGATTATCACAAACTTCTATAAAATCATAATTACGTTTAATCCATGATTTTATAATTGAAAATGCAATTTCTATAGTTATAATTAAGAAAATAAGATAGAAGAAAAATTACATAACATCTCAGTCCTTTTAATAGTGAAATAACATCAGCGTCATGATGTATTCTAACATTATCTATTATAATAACGCTATTATTACCAGGATAAGAATTCATTATAGTAACTTATGGTATAATATTGAGATATACAGTAGAGAATTTTATATAATTTATAAAATTTAAATAATATTGAAATCTTACTACTTTATTGAGTACAAAATTAATAAATTTATTTTTATTACATGCTCCTTCAAATATATCAACTGCAATAAATCTATCTAAAGTAAGAGCAGGCAGGATAGGACCCCAAACATTACTAAAACAACTCAGATTTTGTATAACTAAAATTTCAAAATATGATATCTCAGTCAATATTACACCTAAAAAGATGAATTATATATCAAAATGTTCGTCTCGTTAAGATAAATCTAACAAGCCAAAGATCATTAAAATCCAATTACTAGATCCCAAGATAGCAAAATTTAAGTTTAAAATCTACATATAATTTTATACATTTGGAACAGAAATTAATTATAAGGTTTATACAAATTCAGATCTGAGTTTTTTTAGTAATATTCGGGATCCTGGCAGGATTGTATATCTTTTTTATGTGTATGTATATTTTAAAAGAATATCCATATAATCTTGTCAAAGTTCTCTTGTTCTTAGCACTTTCATCAATAAAGATTAATTAATTTAAAGTATAAATGTATAATGTTTACCAATAATACCTAAATAATATGTGCGCATAATGTCAGACCTCTCATATGCTTCCTTTTGTAGCTTTATGAAAAAAAAAATTATGGTTAGAATATTGCAATTCCTAATTATTTTTCCAAAACTAATTTTTTGCAATACCTTTTTTCTAATAATTACTAAATAATGGAGTGATCTCTAAATCATTGCAATAGAAGCTCTTTTTTCTGAAATTTTCCATCTCATAAACCAATTTATTTAAATACCAGTTAACTTTATCTCTAACGAGATTTTGAAGTATATACATATTATTTCTGCTGAAAAGTTTTCTTCTTCTAAAAACCCCTTTAATAAATGGATTGGTAACACACATCCATTTCTCATAAATATTTATTATTCTAACTATAGAAGATTTGCTCATATATAATGTATTAGCAATATCTATAATAGAGAAACCATCAATATATAAATATACTACTCTCATTTGCAAATTCTTACTAAACTCTCTAGGCATGTGATATTTCTATTCATAAATAAAATAAATATTTAGTTAAATATTCAGAGCGAGTAATTATAATGATTATAGTACATAGTACATATAAAACTATTACAATATCTAATATTGAAAAAATCTAATAAATGTAATAAATGGAAAGAAATAAATCTATAATATATATATACAAGGTTTTTTCTATCAAGAAATAAATATTTCAGTTCAAAACTTTAGTTGAACAAATGCTACAATTGTAAAAATTATGAAATATATGTACAGTAGCTCAAATGTTAAATCACTAGTAATTTTCTAATAAGTAGAAAAAATTTTCAAAATATAATATTAAAAAATATGTGTTATGACTCTATCATCATGGTAATACAAAAAATTTGAATGTCAGGTAAGTAAAACATAAAGGTTTATTAATGCTATATTACAAAATCTTGAATTTTTGCCAATTTTATTATAATTGATTAATATAATACAGATTCAATCAATTCGAAATAGTGATAATAAATAGCAAGATAATTTTTTAAAAAAATTTATAGTCACAGTAAAATTAAAAAGTCATTATTAAAATATTACATTATAAGCAAAATCAATTGTATTAATTATAATTAATAAAATAAATATAAATTAGGGACTGCCAGAAATGACATTATTTCCTAAGAGGAGAAAGAGGATTAAGACCATGATGATGTTACACATCTTCCATTTTTAGATACTTGTAGTTAATATAATTTTAGTCAGAATTATGTTTTAATTTTATATTTCCTAAAATAAATAATAACATGGAAAGGAAAGGGAAGTTAAAAATCTAAAAATTTAAATTATGTTGTGATACCCATCGCCCATAAGATAAGAATTTATCTCATGTTATCACTGACGTAGTGCTGAGTTCTTAAAATAACTTTGCTTGGTTAGAATAAAAATTATAATAAAATTAAAATTTTTTTACCAAAATTTCAATTGCAATAGTTCTCCCATATTTTATTATTATTTCATTATTTCTAAATTTGGAGAGTTTCCCCATATTTTATTTTATCTGGACTTATTATTAATTAACTCTTAGGTGAACCATGAGCATATTCAAAATAACTTTTAATAATTAATAAAAATTTTATTTGAGTCAATAAACTGCAGAGCCTAAGACTTCAGAATTTCTATTAAATCCCACACTTATTTATAACAATTTAATAAAAATTATTCTCCTATATTCTAACTTTCTTTCAAAGATCTTACTAGAACTATAAGAAATTATTTCTACCTATTCTCTTGCTACACCACCTATTTCTTCTAACGACTAACTAAATAAAACTATAAATAAAACTAATCTAAAATAAAATGAACTATTTTTATAAATACAACTAATCTAAAAATAAATAACTAAATATAATATTGTGTAACTATATTCTATCATTTCTTCTAATTATTTTGGTTAATTATCAGTTATTACAACGTCATTTCTGGTCATCCCCTTCATTATAATAAATTATAGTATTATATTATATCTTTAATAATTAAAAAAATCAATTTTACTAAAAAGTATAATGATTTACTATTGATTAATCAAAAAATTAATTAAATTCAAATTGAATTAAACTATTTAAAACTTGTTCTAAAGTTTTTACTTTAAAACTTATTAATTTAAATTCTAAAAAAACTGATGTTATATTTACAATAAAAAAGTAAAAAAAAAAATTTAAGATAAAATTTAAAAAAAAAGAAATTTATAAGAAATCATCTATAAATATTATAATAAATTAGCTGTTGAACTCGTTACTTTGCAACGTCAGATAAACACACATGTGATCGGTATAATCTATAATGATTAAATATTATACGCGATTTTATATAGTCTTTCAGGTGTATAAGTATAAATTCATAGTCTAAACGTTACGGATATACAGATATAAATTGTAGTCTAAACATTACAAGAACACAAATATAAATATGTAATCTAAACATGACTGTCACACAGGGAAACAATTATTATATAGTAGATAAATAATATCAGATATAGAGATAATTTAATAAATAATTAAAAATAATATAATCTATTTATTTTTTTATAATTTTCTTTGCTATTTTAATTTTACAAATATGTTTTTCAGTTTTAATCATCTTTTGATTTATTTTTACATTTTATTAATATATATTTTATATGTATTTTTAATAATCTACTATAAACTATTTTTATTTATTAATATAACTATTAACACTAATTTCTATATTAATGCTAATTATAATAAATAAAAAATATAATAATTCTATTATTAATTTGCTAGAAGATAATATACAAGAAGAAGTATTTTTTAATAAAAATAAATTTAGTAAAGCAGTTTTTTTTAAAAATAATAATTTATTATTATTATATTTTGAAAAAAGTTTTCATTATAAATCTTGCAAAATTTTATTGATAAATTGGTAAAAAATAAGATTTTCATGTAATTAAAATTAAATTTACTGAGAAATAAAATAATTTATTGGCAAACTTTTATTTGCAATTATAGTAAAGCATATAATTCTATATTAGATAAAATTACAAGTACAGAAAAAATACAGTATTCTTTTTTAATTAATTTATTATATCTAAAAACAAAAAAATTTGAGATTTTTCTTAATATTAACAAATTGTAAATAAGTATAATTATGCTTTAAATTTTAGTAAAATTGTGTTTAAAAGTACAAAAAATTTACTAATTTAATAATAAAAGATATAAAATAAATAATTCTTAATTGTAAATTTGAAATAATTGCATAAAAAAGTTTTTGAAGAATAATATCCTTTATAATCAATTTATTTAAAAAATCTTTATATTACAATTCAAAAATTTTATTTTAATAACAAGTTTTTATCAAATAATATAACAAGAATTTCTAATTGATTTAATAAATAAAAAAATAATATTTTTTATATTAAAAAATGTTTTTTTTATAAAGTTTTGTGAAAATTCATAACTTTTTTTTGGAATTCAGTTTTTACATAGGAACTGAATTCTTACAGACCTCAGCGAAAATAATGGCAGTTGGTTTTTTTAACACTATGAACAAAATTTGTAATGAAACATTAAAAGCCATTTTTATATTTTGAAAGAGAAACAAAAAATACATATATTTCATTATTTAAGCAACCTTTGATATAGTAACCTTCTGTATCAATAAATGCCCAAATATATTATTATACATTATTGGTATTGCTAATAACTATGTTTTTTTAATATAATTTCTTAACATTTCTTCAAATTTCTCGCCATTCAGAAATCAGATTTAAACAAAATTACCACCATTGGATTCCTCTTGACAATGCGGTTTAAATGGTGATCTTAAAATTCCTGTGCAATATCTGTATAATAAGATCGTTTGGGTATTATTAATTAAAATCAATTCTTGTTTTATATACAGTATAGGACAAATAATTCTAAAAGATAATTTATCAAATTTAAAATAATATTGTTTGAATCACGAAATTACAAGGAATTTAATAATAATAAATTTGTTTTAATACAAGCACTGGTTGGTAAGAAAATGAAGTTTGAAGTTTTACTTTGTGATTATATACTAAATTTAATTTTAATGTAAAATTTGTTGATAAATATTTCTCAATAAAAATGTAAAATATCAAAGTAAAATTTTAGTATAAGGTAGTTAAAGGTAAGTAGTTTTTTTTAGAAAAAAATTAGGATAAATTATTAAGTAGGATTTTGAAAATGAAATATCAGAAGCTTAAATAAAGTTATTTCAGCAGATATAGAAGTACTCAAATATTAATTTTTGTCAAGATATCAATACTTATGGATTAATTAGTATTTTTACAATAGTATTAATATTTGAAGTTATTTTTGTTAAAAAAGTGGTTGTTTTTTTTATTTATTAAATTTAATAAAGTATAAAGAGTCATTTTTTAAATGTTCTTATAATAAAAACAATAAAATTATTTTAATATTTTAAAGAAAGTATGGGCGTTTTTATTTTTTCTTTTCATTATTTTTTTTTCTAAGATAAATGTTGCCACACGATATAAAACAATTAATGAGCTAATCAAAATTTGGACGTCACAAAAATCACGTGGAGGTGAAATTTTGGTGGTGTTACTGGGTAAATTCTTGATCTACCAATAAATTTTAGCGTAAAATAAAGTAGAATATGATTTACATCATGTAATTTTTTGCACATCAGTGTATTTTATCCTAATATCTCACTGCAGTTTGTGACGTTAAAATGGCATATAATATAATAACAGATAAACAATAATAAAGTATAATTTTTTTATATACCACATGAAATTTTATAAAATTATATAAGTGCACACCCTTTATAAGTGCACGTTCATGTCTGGTCCTAAGGGTGGTACACTTAGAGAAAGTTGACTGTAATAAACTAATTTATATTAAAACAAATACTTAAAATAAATAATGCAAAAGTGAGCAAATTTTATGTCCATTCAGAATATTAGAATTCAGAATATTAGAATTAAAGATATTTGAATTTAGGATATTAAGATTCAGGATATTAGAATTTAGAATTTGGGAAATTAGACTTCAGGAAATGGGATTCGGGAAATAAGAATTTAGGAAATTGTATATTTCAGGAAAATGTTCAGTTCAGAAATTTGGCATTCAGGCAAATGACTTCGGAAAAGATATATTTAAGAAAAAGGCATTCAAAAAATCGTACTGTAATCACTCGACCCAACCTGATCTGACCTGATCCATGCGAAGCTCTAAATTTTGCCTAACCTTATTTATGTCTTAATAATACTTTTTACTAAAAAAATAACTAAAAAATTATACTATCGGGATAAATAATCAAATTCACCGATATGAAATTAGTTTTATTTATTTCCAATTTCCAATGAATTAATTAAAATAAGATAAAATGAATTTATTCATTTTGAGTTACCAAAAGACCAAATCCAGATGATTCTTATTAATAACTAAACTGATTTGAGAGTTAATATTATTTATTAAGATTAGAAAGATTAGGAAAATCAAATATACTGTACATATATATATACAAGGAAAATTTGTTAAATTAATTAAATATTTTTCACAACTAAAATGATACTTTTAAATCTCATTTTTTCAATTGGATTATATGACACATTTTTAATTTTTTTAACATTAATTATAATATATACATGTCATTTTTATTATAAATATTTTACGCGTAGAAATCCATTACCTGGACCACTTCCGTTACCCTTTGTTAAAAATATTATAGATTGTGATTTTGATGAATTTGTTGAATATACTGAATGAATGCAAAAAAAATATGGTGATATATTTGAAATATATTTTAGTTCACAAAAATTTATCATGTTGAATAAATATGAATATATACAAAATATGTTTGATTATTCATTAAATTCAAAATATATAAGACGTATTCCATATTTTTCAGGATTAGATGAATTAGACATGGCAGGAAAAGGAATAGCATTAAATCATAATGTAAATATTTAGAAATTTAACCGTTATTTTTATCTCTAGAGCTTTATTTACACCAAATTTTTCTAAATATTCAGTAATTTGGACACAAAATTTGATTGAAGAAATGATGGATTATTGGAAAGATGGAGAAGATGATGATGGAAATTTTATAACTAATATTGTAGAATGGTCTCATAAGTTTACAACAGATTCAATTATTCATTTCACTACAGGAATGAGAGTTCACACTATTGAAGCACATTATAATAAATTATTATTATCTAGAAATAAAAAACTAAGAAAATCTATTAATAATTTAAAGGATGCATCAAAGTTTTTTAAAAGTATTAAAACTTTTAATATTGGAGTTTATTTCTTTATTATAGTTCTGCCTTTCATTAGAAAATATTTTCCTTTTTTAAGTAATGAAAGTAAAAAACATTTACAAAATCATGATTAGTTTTTTAGTAAAATTGATGAACTCATTAAAAGTAGAAGAAGAGAAATTGAATATACACCTTTAAACCAATCATTAAGATTTGATATGTTAACTTCAATGTTAACTACTTATACTGATCAAGATATTTGTGAAGTGAAATATTATAAAGAATATACAAGTAGACCATTAACTGATAAAGAAGTTTGTAGAAATTTATAGAAGACATTTGTTGCAAGAATTGATACAGTAAATTTATATTTATATTTATTTATTCCTTTAGGAAAAAAAAATATATTTTATCGCTACAGACCAAAATTTTATAACACTGGACAATCTTGTAATATTAGCGATGAATGTAACTAACGCTTTATTTGTATTTTAGATTGCCAATTTATTTACTTTTGTTATTTACTTTTTGGACAAATATCTAAATGTTTTAAGAAAACTTCAGGATGAATTGGATTTATTCTTTGAAAAATTAGGTGATTGTCACTTAAATTTAAATTGTTTATCACAACTTATTTATACTGAAGCAATAATTAAAGAGATCTTTAGAATATATACACCAGCACTTTACACTGCATAAAATAGTACTGCAAAGGATGTTGTGGCAGGTCTCGTATAGCCTGAAAGAACACAATATATTATAAATATTCATGGTATAAATAATAATGAAGTATATTGGGATGAATCTGAAAAATTCAATTCTGAAAGATGGTTTAATAACAAAAAGAGTGAAAAGTTAATACCTCAGGTAGTATTTGGTGGGGATCATAAAGTTTGTCCTGATAGGAAATTGTCTTATATTGAACTTCTGTTGTGAATATATTTCCCATATCATTTATGGTGTGGCGTCAATATATGGAGGTGAAATAAAGGTTTATCTTCAGTATGAAATCTCAGGAAGTCATGGCAAAGGTCCTGTTGATTAGGTTATAAAGATAGGGAATATCATTATCACAGTCATCGAGACGAAAAAAGAGGACATCAATCAAGGAATTGCACAGAATGCAATCCAACTACAGACATCTATCCAGTACAATTCTAAAAAATAAACTTATGATACGGCAGGTTTGCAGAAAGACGTAATGTACAGGATTGTATCAACTACTGTGGATTGGGTAATAATCAAGCTAGTTTTGTCCAGCTCCAATAATAACAGTGAAGGAAAAGTGGATGTATTGTTAAGTTCGTTATTTCCCTCTCCATTACCAATCAACAAGGCTATATTGACCTATGACGATTTGCTAGAACCTATCAAGAGTAAATCAAGTGGGTGTTTGATAGTCAGATTGAATCACAGGATTTATCAAAGTGGGTAAAAACAGAATAATAAAATAGAGTATTAACATAGAACAATCATATATCCCGAGCAAAGTCCTGAACATTTGTATTTATTTTTCGCATATATTAATAAAAAATTGAATTTTGCAGGTATATATGATAAGCGAAAAAAATATAGTTATGGAATGGAAGTTCTGTAGCTATATACAAATTTATATCATGTTCACATTTTAACTGAGTAGTCGTGTTAGAGCTAATACATGCTCTGGCTCTAAAATATCTGTTTTTGTGAATGCGTCATATAATGCATTTAGTTTATATCTTGAAAGTACTAAATTCGGATTATGGAGGAATTTCATGAGCACTTCATTCTTCCAAATTTTCATCTCTTCTTACTCCCAAGTTATTCCTATTAGTGTGATCAAGTTATCATTGGAATAATTCGTTCAGATTAGATTCTGAAGCGAGGATTGTTTATTTTTTTCAAGGGTGAATAAACTCATTCCTCCTACAACCACAGATTCTACACTAATAGAAAAGTTTTTACGAATATCTGCTCTACTAGCTAAAACAGATAAAGACAGAATTAAGGCTAGATAGTAGAAGTCGGTTAAAAGATCCAGCTCAAATTCACCTACATATATGATTCCAATCTCTTCTAAATAATCTGAGAGTCTATCAACATATTTATAGCCTTCATGAATCAACTTCTGGAATAGCTTTCTATTTGGATTGATTTATCGGCCAGTTAGAATGTTGAGTACTGTTTTTTTCACGTCTATAGATGATGATTTATGCTGTGGTATATGATTAATCATTTATGATATACTTTTTCCATCACAGTTCAATTAGGATTTTCTTATTTTGAAATTCAAATTCTATAATATGAAAAGTGCAAAAATATAATAAATGGATCATCTTACCTGTCCCACATTAAAAAAGATAGAAGTGTTTGTAGCTGTATTTGCACCCGTTTGGCAGGTGTTCACTCCACTGGAAATCAGGTGCAAATAATATGCTAAAATCTTTATGTAGAATATGCGATAAACCTATATTATCTTATACAGGCTATTGTTCCAAGTATGCCAAAAAAATTTATTGTCGTCTCAAAAGAGAGAGATAATGAATAAGTTTGTTATAATGGTGATGCCTACTTGTATGATGGTCGTTTACTTTAGTAAACCCCTATTAATAAAAAATTTTCTTGGCAAAAGTGATTGGCATGAACAATTGTTCACATGCACGTAATTTTTTTATTTGAATGCTTATATGCAGTGTATTAGTTATAGATCTTGTCATCAGAGCTTGAATTATTAAGACAGTGCATTAGTGAGCTTGAAGATAAGAATGCCAAGCTTGAGGCTGAGAAAGCTGAACTTATAAAGCAGGTTATGGAGAAAGATGCCAAGTGTGATGTTGAGAATACTGAACTCAAGTCTAGAGTTGGAGAGCTTGAGGCCAGATTTGCAATATTGGAACAGAGTGTTACTGAAGTAAATAATGAGTGACTACAGAATGATAAGGAAGTGATAGCAGAGGTATCAGCCATTGACATATCTAACTCCATAATAGACCAACAAAATGATATCAACACCAAATCAATAGAAGATAAGAAATAGATGATTCTATTTCCAAAGAACTTATCTGATTCAATTATAGCTCAGCCCAAACAGTGTAAACATCCACAGATCGAAAAGGTGACCACTAAAATGAACCATCAAGAGAGATCGTTAGAAGATAGGAAAATGGATGCTTTCTTGGATGAGATGCATAAGAAAAAGGTTAGTAATGATATTAGGAAGAGGAAGTGGGAAAAAAAGCTTCAGGGTGAATTGATTGTTTAGGAATCATCCCCAGCAATTAACACCAGTTGTATAACAGACTTCTCTACAATTAGCACTGAACTTATAACTCTTTCAGAACAGGTAGTCAAAGAATCAATTCCAAAGGAATCACCTGCAAAATTGGAAATATTATGTGAGTCTTCTGGAAATAAGCAGAGCACTTTGCCCCAAAAAATCCTCTATAATCAGAAAGTAGAACAAGATTTAATATGTGAATTACTTGAATTTATTAGATGTCATGATTTTACACCCATACTGAAGTTTATATCTAGCAAATATATTAAAGATGTTTTAGTTAACACTGATCTAACTCCAGGTTCTGTACCTCATTTAGCTTATTTATTTGATAAGACTGAAAAAACTGGTCAGAAAGAAAATTACGATGTATTACTATAGTGAGGAATATGAAAAAAAGGTTGTAACTCTTAGCTCCAAAAATAATATTAGTGATCAAATGGCAAGAACGCAGATTTATTTATGATGAAATAGAGCTGTATCTTCCTGGTAAAAAGAGAGAGTATTTATGTAAGATGACACAAAAGGCTAAAAATACCTATACCTTGTTTAAAGGAATAGAAATAGATAAAATTGGAGTGGTTACATCTATAGTTGTTTCTGAAATTCAATTGGCAAATCTAAAATTCAAAATTCCAAAATCGTAATTAATTACATAATTATGTATTTAATACGTATTACAAAATTAATTACGTACTCTGAAATTTCGAAATTTGTATAATAGTGCAAAATTCTGAATATCTCGTAATTTAGTGATCCTATTTCAATGATCTTACCACCATTCGATTTGTCTTATAGAGGCGATCTAATGATATCTGTTTCATTTTTATAGTATCAATATTTATGGAGTTAATTTGCTATGAACATTTAATGATTTTTGGCATCAGAGAAAGATCTAGTGATTGAATTTGAATGAATTTACCACCATTCGATTCGTCTTGATGAGACGATTCTAATGGTAGTAAGATTATCTTTCTAGCATTAAAATTGACAGATTTATTATGCTATAAATATTTAAATATTATTGGTATTGGAGTATGATCTAGTGATTGAATTTAAATGATCTTACTACCATTAGAATCACTATGTCAAGATGAATCGAATGGTAATAAGATTATCCAATACGGATCACTGGATGCTGAGTTATTATTTGTTAAAGATTTTATATATAATTTGGCTAAAATTAAGGATAATTCTGGCCAAATATTTTCATATTACATAATTAATTATGGAGTCCGAAATTAATTATGGAATATGGAATTTTTCTGGCAAAATTACTTAATAATTACAGAATTACATAATTACGTATTTCTGTAATACTAAAATAATTTCAGATACTAGTATAGTTACATTTAGCACTAATGCAATCAATCTTTAGACTAACTAATACACAAATCCAGAATATAATAAATCTTTATACTGATGAACTAACCAAATCTCAAAAATTGATCAGTGTAAACAATTGTTCACGCATACGTGATCTTCCAGCTGAATCTGTATTGAAAAAATCACCAGATGTTGGGATAAGCACTCCACTTACATCAAAAACCAATCAGACTAATGAACGAGCCCAATCTAAGCCAACTTATGTCCACACTTATTTTCGCAACAAAATATTGGATCAATATCCTAATCTATATAGAGAATGTAGTAGCGAAAAATTTGATTATTATGGGATTACTGATGAGACATCATGTAGGGACTACATCTGCCCATTATGCAAATTAGGTCATGATGATGATGAAATAGAAGGTGAGTATAAAACTGGAACTTACTTTATTAAATATGAACAGTATGAAATTGAGATAACTGCATAGTCCAGTTGATTAGACAGCTTTCTATCTGAAAAAATTTTTTGAATTGATGATCTGAGGAGAAAGAAAAAAAGATTTAAATTGTTTGCAGTCATATAAAAAGAAAAATGACTGAGTCTGATAAAATACTAACCTCTGAATATCTGGATTAGCATACCAAATTAATTGGATTACCAAGTATTTTGACAGATAAGATTCATTCCAAATTATACAAAAGATATAAAAAACAAACTGGAAATGAGCCATGGCAACTAACAGAAGTACATAGTGTTCCGAACGAATCGAATCAGATCGGATTTGAGATGAATCCGATCCGATCTGAATTCGAATCAAAAAAATTAGATTTGATTCGATCCGTATTCGGATCAAAAATAATTGGATCTGATCTGATCCGAATCTGAAATAAACTTGATTCGATTCAATCTGAATCCAATTCGGATAAAACCGATCTGATCCGAATCCGATCTGAATCAGAAATTAAAAAAACGTTTCGCAACGTTTTTTTAAAGATTTATTTAATAAAAAACGTTGCGAAACGTTTTTATTTTAATTTAAACGAAAAAAAACCATTGCGAAATGGTTTATATAACTAAAAAAAACCATTTCGCAACGGTTTATTAATGAATTTAATAAAAACCGTTGTCAAACGGTTTATATAACTAATAAAAACCATTTCGTAACGGTTTATTAATGAATTTGATAAAAACCGTTGTGAAACGGTTTATTTAATCAAAAAAAATCATTGCGAAACGGTTTATTTAATCAAAAAAATTGTTGCGAAATGGTTTATTTAATCAAAAAAACCGTTTCGCAACGGTTTTTTTAATGAATATAATATAAACCGTTGCGAAATGGTTTATATAACTAAAAAAAACCATTTTGCAACAGTTTATTAATGAATTTAATAAAAACTGTTGCGAAATGGTTTATTTAATCAAAAAAACCATTTCACAACAGTTTATTAACGAATATAATATAAACCGTTGCAAAACGGTTATATAACTAATAAAAATCATTTCACAACGGTTTATTAACGAATATAATATAAACCGTTGCGAAACGGTTTATTTAATCAAAAAAAACCGTTTTGCAACAGTTTATTCACGAATATAATATAAACCGTTGCAAAACGATTTATATAATTAATAAAAACTGTTTCGCAATGGTTTATTAAAGAATTTGATAAAAACCATTGCGAAACGGTTTATTTAATCAAAAAAAACTATTTCGCAACGGTTTTTTTAACAAATTTAATATAAACCATTGCGAAACAGTTTATATAACTAAAAAAACCATTTTGCAACGGTTTTTAATTGTCTTAATAAAAAATGTTATGCGAAACGTTTTTTATTCAGATCCGATTCGGATCCGATCCGAATCTGTTCAAATCTGATTCGATCTGATCCGATTTAGATGAATAAATGATCCGATTCAATTCGATCCGTAACAGATCAAATTTTTTTGATTCGGATCAGATCACGGATCATAAAAAATCTGATCTGATCTGATCCGTTTCGGATCAGATCCGCAGATACGAATCGGATCGGATTTTTTTCAGAACACTAGAAGTACATGAATCAAAAGTTATAAATTTGAAGCCAGATAAAGGGCCTATAACTTTTGAAGTCATACCCAATTATCAAATCTGTTTTGAAGCACTTCCCATACTTGAAATTCAGAAATAGTTTCAGAGGGATTGATAATTATAATTTTATATCACCTTAGTCATAGAGCTCATCATGCCCTATCTGCAATGAAAAACATGGAAATTATAGATTACATGGTTCATGGTATTGTGAAAATGGGAATCAGTTCTCTTATGATCCTGAATTAGCGAAGTTATATTCCCAGGATAAGTTGGAATATTGTCTTACATGCAACACTTCAAGTAAAAAACTTAAGTTCGCAAATGTAGCATAGAAGCTTTACCATGTACTCTCACGCTTGTATTTATAAAGTATCACAAATATTCTTCTTGCTTATCACTTGATTGAGACAGTGACGTGTGTTACGATCTCAAAGTTTGGCACTTTTTTTATATGAAATATTGTAAAGCATGATTTTTGTAATCTGGTGTGACAGATATCTGTATTAAGTCAGTTGCGCAACTGATCAACTGATGAGTCACACCAATCTGTGTGACAATTGATTTCTCATAAATATATCCTCTATTCGTATTACTTTTTCAAGCAAATTATTATTTTTTTGAACTATACAACTGTACCTATGTCTGGTGTTGCAAGTTCTTCAAGTATTCCTATTACAACTACAAGTACTTTTTCAGATAGTCTCCCGTCAGTTGAAAATGTTATGAAATGGAAGAGAAAGGGGGTTCTTGATTTCTTACAAGAGAATAAAGAAGTCTTGGATATTGAGCCTAGTGATATCAAAATAATCGAAGATAACAGAGTCGCTGGTCTTGCCTTTCTTGGCTTGACTGAACAAAAGCTTGTTAATCCTCCTTACAATCTTCTTGGCGGACCAGCTGAAGCAATAGCGAATTTAGTTAAAAGAATTAATGACAAAGGGCAAGGTATTTGAGTTAAAATAAAATATTTTTTTCGTCTTCTGTCATATTCACCAATAATGCCGAATACTTCCTGCTTCTTATCGTCAAACTCACCCAAAAAATATATTCACGTTATTATAGATCATGGTAAGTAAGCTGTAACAAAATCAGTGAACACTATATAGTTTACTTTTTATAATCTTTGTTTCATTTATCAACCTAGTTTTATTATACTTATAAATAAGTCTCTTGTTATAGCCCCAGACAATTCTGTCTCTATTTTTATCGATAACTCTAATCTCTTTATTGAGGGTGCGAAAATTGTTGGTCAATTAGAAAATGTGCCAGATGTCTATAGAAATCTTAGGTCAGACTTTGAATTTTATGTAGATCATGGTCTACTTGTCACGACAGTTTTACGTGGACGAAAAATGAGAAATGCTTTTGTTGTCGGCTCTGTTCCACCAAAAAATGATACGTTATGGGCTCGAGCTAGGGATCATGGATGTGAAATAACAACTTATGAACAAAACGCATCAAACAAAGAGAAAAAAGTTGACACACAACTTACTTGCTATGCAATGCGTACCTTACTTACTAAAACAGGATCTACAATATTGATAGTTGCTGATGATGGCGATTATTGTTCTGTAGTAAAAGAAGCCAAAAAAGAAAATTGGAAGGTTGAAACTTGGTTTTGGGATGGATCAAGTTTGCCATTTTTTCCCACAGGAATGAATGCTAGTCTTAAAAATATTTCATCTTATGTATCATTAGACGATTACTACAAGTCTTTTACATATATCACAGGACCTGATTTTACAAATAATAAAAGCATTCTTGAGGTCCATGGTAAGGTTATTAAGAGTTGGCCTTTTAGAAATGAAAGGCTGATAGTATGCTTTTGTGAATTAAATTTATTTGGTAGATGGTACTGAGTGGATGACATGACCGCTTATTTGTATTTTGAAAGTGAAAGGCAATTGAATAGTGCAAGATTATGGTTCAGGCGGAATTATCCAGGTATATTGCTTAACAATTTTAAGCAAAAGCAAATGGAAAGAAGAAACTCATTTAGGATTCAGAAAGGGAAGTGGTGATAAATGTAGAAATATTGCTATGTATCCTGGGCTGTATTTTATAATTTTGTAAATTAATGATATTTTAATAAAGTATCAGGGAATACATAAATGATTCGCCAGTTTTCATTATATATATATATATTATAAATTGAAATTTTTAATATAACTTCATCATGTAAGATTAATGCGCAAAAAATTTTCAGTAAAATTCTTGCTGAAGAATGATCATCTTGTGATTTAGCCAAGACGTTGTGCATATGCATGTAAATATAAAATTAGCATAGTCGAAATATGGCCCTATATAAATTTTCAGTATGCTTATAATCGAATAAAAATGAATCTGATATTTATTAAGGTATACTATTGCTAAATTGGCTAAAATTGCTAAAAACAGTATAAATCAATAAAATTGTTATATTCTGTTATAATCTACGAAAATGCTAATATGGATTTAGATAGTAAACCTATTCCAAGTTAATTCATGCATACAATAGTGTTGAAGGCTCTGAAGAATATATAAGAATTATTGTTACAATATTGCCTTTAGCGAAAAGATATGATCATAAAACATCAGAAATGTAATGCTCTTGTATTCATGATCCATTTAGAAAAATACTAAAAGAGGACCCAAGAATCCTTTCTAAGAATGGATATATTACAATGTATGGAAAGCTATATGTAGATGATAGGATTCATAATCATCTAACCAACCAACCAAGGGAACCGTACATTTCACCGACAGACGTTTCACCGACACATTTTTTTCACCCCTGTGATGGTCACGTGTACACGCATGACAGTACTAATGCGTGATGTTTAACGCATATTTATCACGTGATATGTATGTGACATTTAGGTGTCAGTGAAACGGCTTTCGGCGAAATGTACCGTAACCTCTAACCAATTATATATATTGCAGTGTATGTAACTCCTTAGTTTTTACACCTGCAAATAGTCTTTTTGAGGATCGTTATGGAAATAACCACTTGAAGAGATGTATTTCTGAAAATACTATTTCGAATGAACATGCAACTTAGAGTTCCGACCTGACCTGAAACCTGAAAAATTTCAGGACTATTTTTATTAAAGTATTGAAAAAAAACGGTACAAAACTTTTTTTTTAATATAATATTATAAAAAAAAACGTTTTTGCAACGTTTTTTTATTAAAATATTGAAAAAAAATATTGCAAAACGTTTTTTTTAATATAACATTATGAAAAAATTGTTTTCGCAACGTTTTTTCTTGAAATATT
>QZLH01000320.1:83707-106822 GCA_003833135.1 Oehlia diaphana | reverse complement strand
TTTATTTTAATAAAATTTATTTAATTGATTAATCTTTTTTATTTTGAACACTATTTAAGTGAAATTTAGTGTAATAGACAATAGTTGGTATGGGTAAATATAATTAAAATTTAACCTTAATAACATATTCAAATTTTTTATTAACTTGGATTATTCATTTTGTGCATAGCCTTTAAATTTTATATAAAAATAAATAAAAAATGAACATCAATTAAATATTTTCTTGGTCACGTGATCACAAATCAGTTGTGATTTGGTATCAAATTTCAACTTTTAAAGGCTTTTAACGTAAAAAAAACTTAATATTTTGTGATCTCGTATTATATGACACACATTACATGTATTTTTTTAGTATATTTTTTTATATAATTTTTTGTGTGTTTTTTTTGTATATTTTTGTCATCACCTCATTATACTTTTTGTCAAAATGATAAAATACTAATTAAATTTATTTTAACAGACGTAATGTATTTTAACAGACGTAATTAATTCATAATAATTTTATAATAAATAGTGAATTGGTCTGTTCACCAAAATACAACATAATTAATTAACGAAGAAGTATATATCTTATATAAATTATCAAATTTCAACCATTTTGAAAACAGCAATAAGCTATCCTACGTAGAACCTGTTCTTAATTAAGAAAAAGTTAAAACAATATAATTCTATGAATTTTTCTGAATTTTTATAGAGATATTAGAATTATTTTTGCTAAACTTATGTATTTTATTATGCTAGTTAAAGAGCTGGCTGATGTATAACAATTTTTATTATATATTTTTTATTAGATTTATCTTACAGAATAGTATAATCTGGGAGAAATTAGGACAGTTAGACTTATTTTTTCATTAGAGTAGGTAAATATTATATTATTTTATTAAACTAACCTATATAGAACCACTTTTAGATAAACCATTTTTCGTTAGATTTATGATGATGGAATTAGGACTATTAGACTTATTTTTGTTAAACTTATTTATGGAATAATAAGGACTGTTAGACTTATTTTTGTTAGATTTAAGTAGTTAATATGCCATTTAAAAAGTTAATTCACACAGAATCAATTCTAATATAATAATTTTCATTGGATTTAATAAATATAACTGAAAAGTTGATATTGAAATTAAGATTCTAGAGCTGATAGAAGCTCTTCTAATATAATAAAAAAATTGATATTATTTTTTAACGTTCTGTGACTCACACATCTAATGTTTCAGTAATGATCAGATCATCAGTCCTCAAACTTCTACTTTCATATTATGTACATTATACCAAAAGTTTTATGAATAAAAATTTTAAAAGCTACTTTTATAAAGTTTGTTATTTCAATATAATTATTATATTTTTTATTAATACTTGTAAAGAATATAATTTTTACTAAAGCGTTATTATATCAGATTATCTTCATTGAAATAAACAAATCAAATTAGTAATACAAAGTATATAAAAAAGTAAATATTAATTAAATATTAAACAAATAATAAGTATATTTGAAATAACTTTTAATAATATTTTATTTTTTTTATTAAGTCAAAAAGACTGAGAAATTCCTATTGAATTATATTATATATGTTAATATCTATCTTAAATTAAAAGTATTTTAAAAATAATCTAATCTCATTTACATACTGGTTTTTCAATCTATTTCTATAACTAAAGATGTTAGCCTTAATTATTTTTTAAAAAATTTTAAATTATAACTATAAGATTTTTATAGCCTTAATTAATTATGGCATATAAAAATTGTATGAATTATGACTAACATCTTTATCTATAACTAATAATTATTTTTATTTACCAAATAATTTATTTCTTATTTACAAACTGGTATTATAAGAATTTTATTGATTATAAATAATGTGTATAATAGGATTCAAAAATATATATAAAAAGATCAGGTTTGAGTTTATATATTTTAAACTAAAAAAATCATAAAAATCTTTTTTTTTTAAAAAAAATTAGTTTATTATGGTAGTAGTAAATATTGTATTTAGTATATTGTATATCACGCTACGTATGGTTAATTATAGTTTTTATTTTTAGTTTAGGCTTAATAATTTTTGATGATTCCAGTCAGAATTTTATTTCCTACTTTACTAAAAATAACCAATTTTTTGAAATATTTTTATGGACCTAGATACAATGGCTTTAAAATAATTGCACAATTGTTTTGAAAGCCATTGTATCTAGGTCTATAAAAATATTTAAAAAAATTGGCATTTTTAGTAAAGTAGAATTACAATATGATACTAAAAGGTTCTTAAAAGTTCTATATAAATTCAGTATATTAAACTCTAGTATCTTTTTATTTAAGTACTCTATAAATTGAAAGTAAAAGATTTCAGTAAAAAAAGATGTTAAAACTTTAAATATTTTGTTAATAAACCCTTTTACATTAAATTATCATATTATATATTAATATTTCATTCCCATATTAATTTTTTCTATATATTTTTTGAGAAATTCTAGAAATAGGATCTATAAAAAATAGTTTTTTTATTTTTGCAAATTCTTTATTTTATAAAATAAAAATTTATTAATTTTAAAAGTATTTTTTTTAGTAATACTATAATTGCAAAAAATAATTAAATAAATTACTTTTAAAAACAAAAAAAAATCACTTTTTTTTGAATTTAAATTTTAGAATGAATTTATTTACTGCACCCTGTATTATAATGCATCTTTTTTTTTTGTAAATTATTTATATTAATCTTTAGTTTATATGCTGCATCCCTTTAAAATAGCAAATGATAAATATATATAAAAATATATATAAATTTATAACGCAGAGTGTGGTAAATACATTATTTCTAAATTTTAACCTAAAATTTTAAAAAAGTAAATTAAAAATGATTTTTTATTATAATAATATTGTTAATATATTTTTTATTTTTCTTTTTTAGAAATAGCATTTGAATCCAAAATGGTAAAAACCTTAGTAATTTTTTATTATAAAAATATTGCTAACTTTTTTTTTATTTTTTTTTTCTTTAAAAATTTTGATTTTTGATTTGAAACTTTGGAATAGTAAAGTTAAGAATATATATATTATTTAATTTATTTTAAGCTGTCATAATTATAAGTAAAATCCTAAATTTAATTATGGTATTTCAAATTATTTTGGCATTTTACATAGTAAATTACATATAAACTGAATGAAATTAAGCATTTTAAATTATAATTATGGTATTCCAAATAATTTGAATAGCATGTATAGTATATATAGTTAAAAAAGAAACTTTAATAATTTTTTATTATAAATTGTTACTAACATTCCTTTTTCATTTTTTTTTCCTTTAAAAATAACTTCTGGATTTTTATTTTAAACCAATTATAAATTATATATTAGATATTTGAAATTTTATCCAAAAAAATCTTATTTTTAGAAGTATATAATCAATTAATAAAACTAAATATATTGAAATTTTATTTTTTTTTAAATAGTTTTTACTATTTATTAAAAAATTATTGTTTTTTAGCTATTTATTTTTTAACCTTTTTTTTATATTGTAAATTAAAATAATAATTTCATTTATTAGGTTAAAAATTAACGTCACTATGATTGGTCAAAATTTGGGGGCTATCTCAAAAATTGGGGTCTAGGATGCGTCAATATGAAGGATTTTCTTTGTTTCAGTCATATAGTACGTACAATACGTTGGGTAAACCATCTTAAAAACAAATTTCTTCATATACCGTGCGGTTATTTCCTTACACCCGTTTCTCATTACTTAAATCTCAGTTCCAAGTTCATACTCTAAATAAACTTTTCTCAAGTTTTCATCATGTCCGCAGGTTTAGACATGTCTCTTGATGAAATTATTGCGAAAAAAAGGCCATCAAGAGGAGCTAGGACCGGAGGTCCTACCCGTACAGGTGGCATCGCTAAGCGTTCTGGCGGTCCTGTCAGAAATCCTCGATCTTCACAAGTTAGACCTCGACCTTACAGTAATACTGCTGCTACGGCATCATCAAATCTCAACGCATCACCAGAAGGAAAAATTCTTGTTTCAAACCTCGCCTATAAAGTCACAGAGGCAGATCTTTGGGTAACTATTATAAATGTCCAATACTTTGCAAGCCGTTGACTGTTGTGCAACAGAGAGACAGCAGAAAAAAATCAGAGAGGTGATTAGTTTCTTTCTTTGGTGCCAAAGCTGAGGTTTAGACCGTCAACAAATAAACCTGAAGCGAAAAGGCAACCTTTGTACGAATTTATTATCGTCAACGGCCCTTCTTCGCCATATGGCTTTGGAACCTGGAGATTCTGAAATCTTTTCTACAACGCTCTCCAAGCCGATCAACCATGTTGCTCCTACTGAAAACAAACCACCTGATCGCAAACAAAACACTCTCCATGCACATACACACTTCGACTCCCTTTATCCTTTCACAATACCAGGAACTTTTCTCAACGATGATCGGTCCTGTACGCCAAGTTAACCTTAACTTTGATCAAAGTGGTCGCTCAAAAGGTACTGCATCCGTTGTTTTTGCAAGGAAAAATGACGCCGTACGGTCCGTTGAAAAACTTAGGAATATTACCCTTGATGGTATGTATTATTTAAATTACATAGCTTTTTATTTAAGAAATATTATCTAAAATTCTTTTTATTCACTATAATTAGGCCGTGAAATGAAGATTGAAATTGTTGTTGCTCCTAACGTTGGCCCGATTACTCAGCGTATTGGTGGAATCAATGAGTAAGTCGAAATTTATGCTTGCTAATTAATTTTTGATTTTTTAATGTTATTTTGTTCTTCAAGATCTCGCCCATCCACACGTGGTACCGGAGTATCTCGTGGCACCCCCACAAGAGGGGGTCGAGGGGGTCGAGGAGGTCGTAGATCTGATAATAGGCCCAAAAAAACACAAGAAGAATTGGATGCTGAGATGAGCGAGTATATGCAGATTGATGAGGTGATAAATTGATGCTGTTATTTTAAATTTTTAATAATTTTTATTTGTAATATTTTGTCATCTCGTGATTTGTTATTGTTTATGTTATATAGGATTCAAATCAAGCTGGTGATTCTTCTACTGCTCAATTGACACAAGCTTAATCCTTATTTCAAAATTCTTACGGTCCATTTCACAATTTTTGAAACTATTTGCATTTGCTATTTGAAGAACGAATTGCAGTATGGATATTGTATTTGGATCGTAAACATTCAAAATTATTATTATTGTTGGGCTGTATTTTAAAATATTTTTAAATTTCTTTATCACTCAAAATATCTGATATCTTTATAATAATAGATATATATTTTTAACAATACTATGTTTAATTTTGTGGGGAAGTGAGATTGTTTTATAATTTTATTATGGATTTATATAAATATTTGCTGAGATATAAAAGTATTAATCATCGATCCAATAGAAAGCATTTAACGCTTACACTATTTTATTCTTTAATTTACCTGTTTAGTACGAAGAGTTAAATTTAGTTTACAAAATTGTCATAATTGTAATAATAATAATTTATTAATCCATATTTTATGTACAAAAAATAATTATATATTAAATCTATTTTATGTTCGAAAAAAATATTTCGCATATTTAACACATCAAATACATCATTATAGTCACTCTTCGGTGGCGTTCAACCAATAATCATCTACAATATTAATAATATTAATAACGTAGAAAAAGTATGGTATGGTTGATTTAAATATTCGTGCCAGATTTGTGGCGCAACAATTTCAACTATGATAAGAAACTAGATAATTTGGTATTAATATCTACCAAATAAAATCTGTTATCAACTTGCAGAACAATAATATTTGTAATACCATATTGGTCACTGCGCCGCACGCTAGCTTAATAACACTAAATACGAATCACGTGGTTAGATATGATTTTATATCAAAAAATTGGTTAGTTAAATAAAAATTGAAGATTAAATTTTATTAACTTTTATAAAAGATAATTTACTATTTTATTTTATATAATTAATAATAGGACTTGAACAACTCTTATTTAATTTACAAATAATGTATAATAAAGTATATTTGTTATAATGACTTGGTTAATATTAATAGAAATGCAATTTTATTACCATTATTAATTAGTTATTTACTTCCAAAAAAAATTAAAATAACAGAAATATAACATAAAAAAATTTAAAATAGCTAAATTAATATTTGATATATATGTTGTATGTAGATTTGGAATCTGGTGGTTTTGGGATTTCACATGATCACCACAATATAAATAAATCACCTACAGTAAGATCGGTAACATGCATAAGTAGGATCACTAATCACGTGATGACATGTGATTGGTCAATCCCATTTCCACCGCTATCCCGAATCAACTTACAACATATACATATTAATATAGGCATTGCTAAATCTCATCACAGATGATTTTTATCATATCAGCATTAGCAAATAGTAGTAAACAGAGTTTCATGGCATTTTTAATTCTGCCTGAAGTTCTACCCTAATTCTGGTAAGATGACAATCACTAGTAGTGATATTTAACAATACTCTATTAATATAATAATAACTCAATAATTTGAGAATTCTCATCACTGATCATATGGACAATTTTTTATGAAATTTCAGCTGAAATATTTTTATTAAAATAAAAATATAGATCTTATAGTAAACAATAAATTTATTTTATATCATAAGAGGTTGCAAATTTCATATAGTATTTATTGGAGAGTTTTACTAAAGAATCCTTTACAGATATTTTAGAAAGTAAAATTAAAAATTAATATATTTCAAGCCTTAAACAAAAATTTACAGCCATTTTAATAGTTTTATTCAAATATATGATATAGAGCTTATATATGTAAGGTATCAACGCAAAGTACTTAGCCAATATAGAAAAATTTCATGTTGTAAGAATTTTATAATGCTTAATTTTGAAAAAATTCTATACTATGTAAGATAATTAAATTGCATATTTTTGGTATTATTTTAAATTACTAAAGTTTTTGGTTGCTTAATTTTCATATTCATATATGCCAATTTTCAGAATTAGTCTAAATTAAGTTTTTTATAAAAATTTAATATTTTAGTAAGATTAACATTATACAAATTTATATTAAATATGTGTTACATATTTATGTAACTCAGATTTAATAAAAAAAAAAAAATTTTTTTAATTAATATTTAAAAATAACAGTAATAACTACTTCTTTTTTTCCATTACTGCCTATCACTTTTCCATCATTTTTCTATTCGCTTTTATTAAATGTAATAAAAAAGTTTATAAGCATATGTAGCAGTTATTTTTAAGTAGTAAGTAAAAGAAAAAACTTAATATTTTATATACATAAAAAAGATATATTTTTTTATAATTTTTAGCTTTAATTTATTATTTTTTTTTTGTAAAGATAAAAAATAATTATAATGTAAAATAATTGTAAAATGAATAATAAGATATTCTTTTTTTCAAAATAATTAATTATATATTTGTTTTTTATTTTTTTAAAATTATTTTATTAGATTTATTCTACTAAAATCCTTAAATGGCAAATAAAATTTTTTAAATAAAGTAAAAGAATTTGGGATTCACTTATGAAAGTATTTTTTGTAAAATTTTCAGATCAAACTTTATGCAGATGACAAAATTGTGCATTATTATTTTTGAAATATTCTAACATCATCATTTTAAATTAATAAGAATTTTTTAGTAATAATTGGATAATTGATTATTAATCTTATATAGTACTTAAATTTTTTTTTTTGATAAAGAATCACATATTGCATTTCTAATGATCTTTAGATATTTTTACTAATATTTATTTACTTATTTATACCAGTTCCTGTATCATTATATTGCTTTTCTAGTGGTAAAAAATCATGTTTCTCTTCACAAATATTATGAAGTATATAGCAAGCAGTTATAACATATGATATTATTTCGAATGAAATTTTTAAATTATAAAGAAAACATCTTTATTTACCACTTTAATAAACTAAAAGTCTATTCTACTTTAATTCTTGTTTGGAAATATTTATGTTTGCTATTAAATTAATTCTCTACCAATATCTTTATGAGGAATTATTAATCAACAAAGATTTAAATATTTTCATTACCAAAATATATTTATTATTAAAAGAAAAATTGCTTTGATTATTAAATTTATTATAAAAATTAAAATTTATTAAAATTTTACTATCATGTGTTGAACTTGGCCAACTAATATGATATATATCCAAAAAATTTTTCTTATAATCTACTACTGCATGTAAAACAATTAAATAGAACCCTTTTCTATTAAAATAATCTACAGAAAATAAATGTAATACCTTAATTGGTATATGACTACTATCAATAGTACCAATTACATTAGAATTCTTTCAAGTCTTTTAAATCCATTTGATTTTTATTGCTATATTTGGAAAAGTAATTTTTTCTGCTAAAAATTTTACTATTACATGAATAAAATCTTAATGCATAACTAAAGGTTGATTCATCTATTTCAAATCTATCACCTATAAATTTAAAATATTCTTCAGTAGCAAGAAACTATAATGATGCCCCAATTTTTTATTCTCATGCAAGTCTAACTATATTAGATCCTATAATTTTTCTTCTTAAAAGCAGAATTATTTCACAACATAACCATTCAAATGTAGATTTAGTTAATCTAAAATGTCTTTTAAGCTCAAAATCCTGTATATTTAAACATATTTATTAACCTAATATTGAAAAATTGTTCTATTTAATTTTCTTAAATTGATATATTTATTAATTTCTATTCTATTAAGTTGTTGCAAATAAGAATAGAGCTACAATTGATTGATCAAATTCGCAATATTGCAGATTTTAGAGTTGAATTGTGGTTAAATGATCTGCAATTTGCAATTTACCTGATCGATTTTAGAATTGATTTAAAAAAAAATGTTTACATACTATTTTTTAATTAATTTAACGAAAAATGTTACAAAACGTTTTTTCAAAGTATTTTTAATTAAAAGAACATTTACTTAACATTTTTAATTAATTTAAAGAAAAAATATTGCAAAACATTTTTTCAAAGTAGTTTAATTAAAAAAAATGTTTTGCAATATTTTTTTAATTAATTTAAAGAGAAAATATTGTGAAATGTTTTTTCAAAGTATTTTTAATTAAAATATTTCACAATGTTTTTTTAATTAATCTAGAGAAAAAATATTTACAATGTTTTTTCAAAGTATTTTTAATTAAAAAAATATTTTGCAATACAGTCAACTCTTCTTATACTAAATTAAGCAACTGAGTCGATCAGGCCTTCATTACGGTAACATCATAACAGATTATTCAGTATAGCATTATAGACTATTCATGTATCATATAACAAATATTTTACATAATATTAAGTAATTTATTAATTATTTTAATATCTAAATTTTATTAATTAAAGCAATTTTAAAAAATTTTTAAAGTATTATTATGTATATTTCAAAATAGTATTTTATTAGATTATATATACAGTATATATATTGCATTACAAAAAAATTAAACTTTTGCTATAGTAACAAAATGAGAAAAATGGCATTCAGGAAAAAATATTCTAAAAAATTTATGAAAGTTAAGGTAAAATTCACCGTAGGTGAATTTCATCAGAAAATTTATTAAATTTATACATAATGCAAATCATAGTAAAATTTATCTTGATGAAATTCACTGGAAGTGGATGTAAAATTATTCCTTATAAAATAATATATAAAATATAAAAGGGTATTGCTAAATATCACTAGTAGTGATTGTTATTAAACATTATTTAATTCTATCTGAAAATTATAATTTTAGCCAGAATTAAAAAACACAAAATTTTTTTTTCAAAATTTTTAATCTAATATAATAATAAAAGTATAAAACAAATCTGAATAGATACTAATTACACTAAAATTTTGACAATTTAACTAAAAAAAATCCTTTTAAACCCAAAAAATTGTATTTTATTTATAAAATCAAATTTTCCTTTTTTTTTCAAAAACTATTTAAACAATAGCCTTTATAATCTAAAGGAAACTTGTTCTACTCATAAATTTACATATAATAATAATATTTATATTATAATTAGAATAATATTTCAATCAAAAATTTTGAAATTTAAAAAATATTACTTTAATTTAAATAAATGACTGCATTTTGTAATAAACTGGTATATTCCATTATTTTACAATTACTAGTAGCTTAAATTTAGAAGTTTTAAATATAGGTTTAAAACAAATAAATGTTGAACAAAATGTTGACATTTAAACCCAATTTTTGACACTTTAGAAAAGACGAAAATACACATAATATATGTTTCTTTCAAAGTTACAGAATTTTGAAGTCACATGATATGTGTGAAATTAATAAATAAGTAAAAAAATTTTTTTTTATAGTAATTGATCAATATCATGATATACTGTATATATAGTGGAAAATTTGAAAATCTAAAACGTCATGATCATGAGGTATAGAAAACTGCGAAACAAAATCATCTATGATAAAATGGGTGAAAAATCATGAAAATCAACATCAATTCCTCTTTTGTTAAATTTAATTTTAGCAAATATCTTCGTTATACTAAAAAAATTCATTTTAAAAGAAAATTTATGGAATAAAAAGGGTTATTATGTATATGCGGGTTACAAATTTATTTCGTTGAACGGTATACCACATTTAGCTAGTGATATCTGGTATAACGAGAATTTTTCAAATGTTAAAATATTCGTTATATCGTACTTATTCATTTTATATTTGCAAAGAAAACCTATTAAATCTCGAATTCAATAAATAAATAAGACATTTATTTGGGGAATTGCGTATCTGTACGCTATCTTCCGCAAATTGCATGTGACTTTTTCTTGCGCATTGCGTTAGTGTAGCAATTTTTATATTGTATATTTAATTCACAATATAAAAATTGCGCTATTCTATAGGACAGGTTCATTGTATTACACAAATTTTTTATATTTAATTCAGTCAGATACAAATCCCTTTTTTGAAAATTATAAATAATACATAATTTATTCGCAAAGTAGTTTATATGTATTATATCATCTATAGTAATATTCAGATACCTGATTGGAATTATTTCTTAAGTGCTTAGAGCCTCAACCATACTTATGCTTACCTACAAACCTAAGGAACTAAGATGGTAGTAATTAAATTTCCAAGTGTGTAAATTTATTAAATCTTTCTTATAAAGAATATTCCTATTGATTATTGTATTGTTTATTTTAAATTTAATAGGGTGAAATGTTATATAAATATTATATAAAGTTACTACAGATCCCATAAAACGTGAGTATTTCAGTGTTACATACGGTTGTTTAACTAATATATCACAGGGTCAATTCAATGAAAATTCCGTGACACAATTATCCCGCGCATAATAAAAAACTTCTTATTTTATCTATTATTTCACACGCTTATGTTAACAAATGAGCAAAATGAAAAACCAACGGGGTTAGAACATAGTAAACTGTTTTCTAACATTTATAATAACACATGCCAACATGATTTTATGTAAGTCCAATTAATCGAAATTAGTTCGTTGTAATACACTAATGTATATAAATATTTTTCATCACCCAATTACTTCTGTCAATCCTGCGAGTAATATATTGCATGTCCTGCAGTGTAACCCAAAGAGAAACACGGATAGCTTTCATCCATGGTTTTTAGCTAAATGCCCCAACAGATAACGTAATATTTGCCGTTTTTTCTTTTCGGATGACATACGATAATACAGTATCTGTTGGATTAATTATCTCTTTCTATCTGATGTTTTTTCTTTAATAATTTCATTAGCCATTTAATATCATTTTTGAGAAAATTTATTTCTATTTGAAATCGAGCATTTTTAAGTTCGAGATCATGTACGCGTTTAACTATATCCTAAAAACATATTATCATTGTAGTATAATTATTTGTAAATTTCACTTTAAATGAAGATTTCCTTACCTGATTCATTGTCATCTTTGAGCTTATTCTAAGAGGCTCTTTTAAATTCTTTTTGTCAATTGAATAGTCTTAATTTACATGAATTACTTTAATATGTATATTTTTAAATAGTGGAATAATCAATATATGAAATCCTGTACTATTACCTTGAGTCGCTTTTGAAAATTCATTTGCCATTGTAATACCTGAGAACTTAATCGTTGATGATTCTGAATCGTCTTTATGATTAGTCACCTCATCATTAAAATATCTCGTAGAACTAAAATAAGGGCTATGATTTGAATCAAAAGTTATGGTTTTATCATCAGGACCTCGTATAAATTTGTTCCATTCAATATTTGATGCAGTCACTGATTTAGGTGCGGCACAATGCAATGCCGTTTTTGTTATCATGCTTGAGGATATGGATGATTTGTTTTGCCATTCGTATTCTGGTTTTGAGCTGATATCATTTTGATTTGTCATGAATTGATGCCATTCTAATGATTCTACGTCGACAGATTGCTTAAACGTAGTATTTTGTGTCAATGGCGACGAGTTCGATTTATTAACACTTGGAGATATCGACCTTGAACATGGGCTAGTCATGTGGCTCATGTTCGCTGTACATTCATTGTTTCGTAAATTAACTAAATTTTTTTTGACAGATTTAGTCTAATATAAAATTAATTAAATACTTTTTGTAATACCAATAACTTTTTAATTTTTATAAAGATAAAACATTTTAATTAATTTAAATTGCATACAGTAAATTCAACACATGCCCAATCATTATCTTGTAAGAGAAATTGTTTACGTTTCGTGAAATCTTAATTTTTATAAGCAAAGTAACAATTCAGTTAGTGTGAATTTTAAATATTAAATCATATACTTTGTAGGGATTTTTGAACCTGGGTCGTCATTATTTATACCAAGAATGATGTTATCTTTACAGATTTTGTCAAATAATAAAGAATTATTTTTAGAAATTTCGTTACGACGCACAACTTCTATACTGGTCAATGTACGAGTACGCCTTGATTCAATATTGAGAAATGAATGTACATTTTTAAGACGCTGGCGATTGAAGAACTCTTTTTGCTTTTGGAGTTCTAGTTTTACTTTAATCTTATTTCTAAGTAAATTTTATTAATATTTAATCGTTTGAAAATACTAAGAAATAAAGTAAAAATTTTTGATTATACCTTTTGCCACCTGTCCAATTCATGATAATTACGAGAGAATATGCTTAAACTATATATAATATTGTTATAAATATTCATACTATAAATAGGTTCAACTACCCCCTACTTTTCATACAATGAACATCAAAATAGACTCAAATGTAAATGATTTTCAGTATTTTCCTTTTTTGACTAAAGAATTTTGAGGATCGCGAGGATCGTCGGAAAAAAGTAACAGGAATATATATACTTAACTAATTGCAATTGTCTTTTTCGGATGTGATCGAAGATATTATGATATCACAAATTTTTACATTAAATTATTACACAATACTATTAAAATAAATAACTCCCCTCCTAAATTAATATTATTTTGTCGTCGTGTCGTTTCATTTCTTTTTTTTTTTCATTTTATCATTTTATTTTAACATTGTCTTCTTACGTCCATGTTTTTATCTCTTATTTCCTTATAACATACGTATAGTTAATTTTTAAATAATAATGTTAACCCAAAAGGTCTTTTTACTAAATAGTTGTTCAACGACGTCATTTCCTCGAAATAACAATTCTTATAATTTACATACAACAAAAATTATATGTTTCATATTAATTATATTATCAATACTAATACCCGTTCGTTCTCACGTCGTAAAAAGAGCATGTAAGTAGTCCCCTTTTTTTCAATTTATAAAATGATTATTTAGTTTTTATTTTTGTTCATATACCTTTTCGTCATTACATCTTACTTAAAGGTTAGTTTGAGAAACTTAAGCGGTTCCAAATTATAAAATTATAAATTATCGAAATTTTTTGCGATACAGTTTATTTTGTATTCAGAGTAGAAATTAATAATAAACATTAAATTAACCAAATACGATTTATTTATTTAGCAACGTGTAATACTTCTAAATCTCCCGAAGAAACTCCCCCCACTACATTGTTTTGTAGTCCTGAAGAAGGTAGTGAATATATAGTCGGTCAAACCGTCAATCTGAGTTGGAATCCTTATAATCCTTTATTAGCTATTGAAACGGAAGTGGAAGTTTATCTTCTTAGACAGCAACAAAATACTAGTGGAATTGAAGATACGATTATATTAAATCCAAAACATTCAACAGCATATCTATTAGAACCTATAGAAGAAAACTCTATAGATTTTACTGTAGAATCTGGATGGTTTCCTGATAATAATAATTCAATTCCGAACGAAAATAGTAAACACACTTTTGTATTTAGAGTAATTCCAAAAGGACATTATGAAACTCTCAATCTCGATATTTACAAATCTAAAGAATTTATAGCTATAGGTATGTTAGTTGTTTTGGAAATTTTATTTATTTATTTTTATTGAAAAAATGCTTTTTATTTTAACATTACTTTTGTAAAACAAAACTAGAATCGAAACCAACATTAAAATCAGAACCAGTTGCTTCAGTATCTGTTAAGACTGTTCAAGCAGCTGCTCCCACGAATGCTATTACACCACCAATTAATTCAGGAGATCAGAAAAAAGATAAAACCGAAAAAAATGTGTTTAATGTGTTTATAGCAGTTGCTAGTGTTGCTGCATTTTTAGCCTTTATTGCGATTGTTATTGCTATCAGGAATAGAAAACGTGTCAATAATCAAACTAAACAAAGTTTATCAAATCTATCTGTGAGTTCAAGCACTCCAATGATTACTCCTTTGTCCATTGGCAAATTCGGAAGTAATAATCGTGACTCTGAATCCCCTGCGGAAGCGGAGTCGATTCATTCCACAACTCCACTTGCGAATAAAGATGAAATGCGCTTAAATCCGAAATCTAAAGTTTCTTTCGAAAATCAACCGATATCCGCTTCAGATGCTGCACTTCTTTCAGATGCATTCCGTAAAGTACTGCGAAAACCAGATTGGAAACCAGAAGATGAAGAGGATGATGATACTAATCTATCACAGGAAGAACGTTTACGGAGGAGAGAAGCGAAAGAATTAATGAAAAAAGAACTTGCAGAAGAAGGAACTGATTTACAGAATATTTCAATAAGGCATACTAAAGTAGAGATTCGTAATATAAGTGATGAACTAGGAAAAGATGGTGCTAGCCTTTCATCAGAGTCTGAATCAAAATAAAAAGATTGTTAGTTTGTATTTTATTTGCTCATTAGTAGTGGGCTTGGGAATTGTATTTCCAATAAGTCTTTTTTGTTAATATAAAATCTTGTACTAATCTGTATTTTATTGTTACTATATACTAATCCGGTGATTTATGTTATTATAGATTTTACATTTATAATCAAAATATAATAGATAAGGGTTAGGTGTATACCATTCTTTATTATTTTCTTTTAGCAAATTATTTTCATATTGAATTTGAAAGTGTTTTTATTAAAAACTTGTAATTATATACCTGTTGACGTAATAATTAACAAAATAAAAAAAATAATCACATGATCTGTTATCATTGCCATAAGCGACGAGTTTTTTATTTGCTCAAATTTAAGCCTTTAAAATCCGGTTTTAAAGTTTCCAATCAAACTGAGCATGGATCAAGACACTTCTGATTCAAAAGATTCAAAAAAATCAAGAGAATCAAAAGATTCAAAAAATTCAAACGATACTATGATTATGGTCACTTGCAACGACCGTTTAGGTAAAAAAGTTCAAGTCAAGTGCTCGTTAGTATTTTTAATAACTAAATTTTTTGTCTATATTTTCGTTTATACTCTATTATTCACCATATTTTGTTTTTTTTTTGAACCGTTCGAATACAAAAAAAAAATAAAAAGTCCAACTGATTCCGTTTTAGAATTTAAAAAACTACTTGCGGCTCATATTGGTACGCCTTACAATAAAATTAAACTGAGATATGGGTAAGCTTTCAATAATATAAGTTAAAAATTTGTTATGGATATTCATTCATTCTTTTTTTATTTTATTTTATGAAGAGGCATCAATTCGCTTAATAATAAACTCACATTGGATGATTGTAAGTCTAAGAATTCTAATTCTTTAATATTATTTATTCCGTAATTATTAATTTGGATCATAAAAATTTTTAGACTCAATTAGTAATGGCGTGAATCTTGAATTATATTATACATGATTCACCAACATTTATACCAAAAAAATTACAACAGCGAGATAATCAAAACAAGAAAGACTAATAACAGATTTTAATGTTAATTTGATTTATAATATGTTTCTTTTTGATAATTAATATACTTTATATAAACATTTATCAATTGTATAATATTTCCTTTCATATATAATAACAAAATCAAAATTTTTTTAATCCTAAACAATCTGTTTCAGTCCTTGGTATATTCCATGTCCAGCATTCATCACCATCCTTAAAATTATATGGTGTTAATGGTAGATCGTAAGGTAAGCGGATAGGAATTATCAATGTATTTTTTTCTTCAGGTCGATTTCTCTTCTTAGATGAAGTTGACTTTGAAGGTGAGTTAAAAGATGGTAATAGAGGTTTTAAATTTTGAGGAGTAGAATTCAACATAACCGAAGTATATTCATCATTCTGAGAAAATAATTAAAAAGTTAATATTTAGGGTAAAAAAAAGTTATTTATATGAAACTTACTTGAAATAACTCTGGAAAGGTCAATATACCCAACTCATAGCTTCGTATCATCAACTGTTTGTCTTTCTTCTGTAAAGCACCCCATGCAGCTTTAGACAAATTACTACTAGTTAACAATAACCATGCAATTTCTGCGCTTGATTCTAAATTATTATTATTTGAATTCGGTATCATTGTCATCCGAGAATATGTCTAAAAATATCCGAAAAAAAAAAATTAGGAAGATAAAAACAATTACTAAGGAGTTCAAAATTATTTTACTTTAATATGTGGCATTGCACGGTCTCTTCCAGCTTCAATTGCCTTCCATTTGTGTAAATATTTCTGCATATAATGTTTTTGGTTTAAGTAATTTTTATGATCAAATGGTAAAGAGTTTCCAGCTGCCCACCCTTCCAAACTGATTAAAATAAGATATTATTAACTATTGTTAATATACTGACAAATCTATCGAGACTTCAATACCTGTTGCTGACATTTTCAACGGTTGGATAAACTAATTTAATATCCGGTTCGCTGCATTGATTTTGGTTTTTTGCATACTTTAAACTCTCTGCAAATTCTTCTATTAGCCATTTCTCATCTTTACCGAGTGAACCAATGCTTGAAAACTGACATATAATAGTACTATCCAACTTACACGATAATGGAACGGTGACACGGTTTAAAATGTTCCTAAGCCTCATGTGCCCAAATAGTTCTAGTTTTTCATTGACGTGATAACCTGGTATTGAGGCAATTAATATTGCCTAATATAATATCAGTAAATAATTCGCTAAATTAAATAAACAAAATAAACAAGAACTTTCTGTGTCATAATTCTACCTTTATAGTCGAAAAGTCATATTCCTTCACTTTATTCCGAATGATATTTAATTTGTCACCATAACTCTCTAAATATTCCATAAAATCCGATTCGAATTCTGAAGATGAAGCAATATTGCGTTTCTTAAGTAGAAATGGTGACATATATACCCCCTGAGTTTTGTTGCTATCCAAAATATTTAACGATTTAATCAATCCTCTGGTAGAAAATAAAACAATTTTTTTTAAAGAATAAAAAACATACGCCCAGTCTCTTCTGATCGCGTTTGCAGTATGAATAATCAGACGCATTGTGGAATTCGCATAAAAAAGTAACATTGCCTGTGAATAAAAGAAACATTGAGTGAATTATTTAATGATAACGTAAGATATATAATGTATATATGTACTTTCGTATGATGTGTTCCTAGTAATTAACAAAATATTTATAAGTAAAAAATAAATGAAAAATATTCGCCATTAACTGAAAATAACTGACCATATGGAATAGGTAGTCGTGGAGAAATCAGTTTTACATTTTTGAAAAGTTTTGCCTCATCCTAATAATTTCATCAAAATTTCTCGTAATTAACTATTCATTCAATGATTAGATTACTATTATTACTATTAACTTTACCTTTAAATATTTTTCACTTTCTCCACTAAGTCCATGAACAATAGTCGTAGGAATGATCTTCTGTTTAGACTTTGGTAAATTGGTCATTAGGAATTCAAGTTCTACCATATAATTAAATTGAACCATTTCGATCAAATTCTCCTAATTAAAGAATAAATCAGAAAGGTTGCTATGATATTGAAATACAATAAAAATATTCATAAAAATGTCCCATACAGAAGACAAAATAGTACTTAAAGAAACACAGTCAATATTTTCGGAAGCCGGAAGAGCTACAACTGTAGTAAGTTTAATGCCAGAATCTTCATAAGCTACATTCGGCTGATTATTAGAGACTATGATAGAATGTTTGCTCGAATCCTCTATTTTCTGGCGTTTGCTTCTACCTTCTGGACAATTTTCAGACATCGCGTGCTAGATAAATTACAGTATAACACGATAATTTACAAATCTCAGATCTTATATATGTTTTTCAACGTGAGAATTTTGACATTCAGCCAATCATTTACTTCAAATTTAAACTGATCTTTTTTTAATAGCACTCCTCGAATGAAAAAAAAAGTGGTTTTCGTTTTACCTTTTTTTTATATTAATTATAATACTGAATTTTTTTTCTTTCTTTTAAAAAATTTTCTACAGTTAATCACTTAAAAATGTCAGCTTACTCCGAAGATGTTTTAATCTCTAAACTCAATAAACTTGTCGATACTCAAGAATCTATTTCCCTACTATCACAGTGTTGGTATTTCTCTTTAGAATATATGTACACCTTTTTATAAGATTTAAATCAATAATTTTTCACATATTTTTTTTTTTTTTATTATAAGTCTATGTATTCTGAAAGATATCATCTTGTTCACACAACATTTATTTACTATAGGGTTCATGTATCATCGCCGACATGTAGCAACTAGTGTTGATATTTGGAACCGTGAGTTGCGAAAAGGTAGATATTGATGATCTTGCTCAATATTTAGCCGATTTTATTAATTAAGTTCTGATTGAAATTTTTTTATTAATTATAAAAGCAAGCTCAGCGCGGAAAGTATCATTCATATATCTTTGTAATGATGTCTGTCAAAATAGTCGTCGCAAAGGTCCAGAATTTATACGAGAATTTCGTAAAGTGCTTCCGGATGCCGTTGAACATGCTTATCGTCATGCAACCGCAGATGTTCAAAATAAAATAAGGCGTGTTGTCAATATTTGGGAGGAACGGGAAGTCTTCGATAGGGATTTTCTAAATGAATTACGGAAACGTTTCGCAGGAACAAATTCACCACAATTAGGAAGTTCTAATGCAAAAAGAGCAATAGACAAACAAATAAAAACAAGTATTCCTACGACACCACCTCCTGGACGTTCCGATATAGTACGTATTTATACGTCAAATGAAAAAAAAATGTGATATATATTTTTTTTTAATATGTTATTCTTACAGTAAATATTCATTTAGGCCAAATTAGTGACGACCACACATAATATTGTAGAATCAGAATCTGTTATTCAGGAATATGGAAGGAAGGTAACAAAACTTTGGACAGAAGTAATGGAAGCAGAAGGTATAACCCATATTTCATTAAACAAATTTAATAAATTTAATGATTTATCAATATTTGACCTGTAGAAAAGCCCAGTCCGTCTATCCTTTCGCAACAGCTTGACTATCTTCTACGAGTGCTGACAGAACATCAAAATTTAATTACAAGGAATATTACCAATCGGACACAATTCATCATCCAGATGAAAGAAATAATTGCACAAGAAGAAATGAAGCTTAGATTGGATAACAAAAATCTTTTAGATACTCAAAGCAAAATTAATGAAACTAAAGAATGTTCTGAACAATTAAAAGCTATTACAGAATTTTCAACAATCTCCATTATGGATGAGCATAATAAACAGCAGCATCAAATGGAACAAATTCCTGAAATTAAACGAAAAGAATCCAGAGAAAATAACAATTCAGTTTACGACCCCACCAGCCATTTAATTCTTCCGCCTACATCTTTTGCTGCTGATATTTTGCCTCCATCTGAAACTCAGTTGTTCGGAGATTCATTAATTAATAATTATTTGCAACTTCCATATCAAACTACATCTATTTCTTCATCAATATCTAATTCGCCAGCACCTTCTAATACTAGTGATGAGCATAGTGATCCCTTAGTTTCTGCGGATACATGAAAAATAAGAATCAACTCAGCTGGATCTGACTTTAATTAGTTAATAAAATATATATGTAGCATTTCTTTTATATTTGTAATAAAATAGATAAAGTAATAAATCATAAAATATTATTATTGATTGATAGATTATTTACATTAAAACAAGAAACCTATTTGAAGTATGAATTTTTAAGCATATTAATATATTATGGTAATAAAAATATCAATTAATTTATTTCTTTAAAGGTACCAATTACTTTACCTTAATTTACAAAAATATGCTTATTTAATTCTTGACTTTTTAAATGCTTTCCACTTGTTATTTCTTAAAGATTTTTGGAGATAAAACCATACATTAAATATAAGTCATTCACAATTTTTAAATTTACCTTATTAGTTTTATTTAAATAAATTTATTTTATTATAAAAGAAATATATATAAGGAATTAACTTCAGTTTATATATTAGTAAGAAAAATTTTTATATTTAAAAAACTAAAATAATAAAATTCTATCTTTAATATTCTTTAATATTAAAGAGATTATATTAGAAATAATTTAAAAAACTAAAAAAATAATATTTTCAGAAATATAATTTACAAAAACAAATTATCTCATTTTTAAAAAGTTAAAGCTTTACAATTAAAAAAACAATTAAAAAAAAATTTATCAAATTTCACTGTAAAAAAAAAATAATTTAAAAGTCTATTATAATTTATATATTAAAATTAATCTTTAAAATAATTATTTAAAGAATAAATTTACATGCAATATTCTACAGTACATACAACTTAGTCCTAACAATTATATTTGATGAAATTTAAATCACTACTATTCATTCAAAAAAAAAAAAAAATAAACATAAAATACAGTATAAACATATAATGATAAATCAAATTAAGTTTAATAAAACTATATTTTTAAATTTCCTATAAAGTGTTTTTAAATAGTAGCAATTCAAAGTTGAAATATTTTATTATTAGATTAAATATTTGGTTTTAACTAGAATTATATATAAATCTAGCCAAAATTACTTTCATTTAATTATTAATTATGTAAATCTGACATAATTTTGGTTAGAATTAAGAATTATAACTTTTAAAATTAAATAAATTTCTGACTAATAAAATTACAGAATTAAGTATTATATAATATAAAAAATTCAGCTACTTAAAAATTTTTATTGGGGCTAGGTTGTATATACTATATTACATGTTTTATTTATAATATCATTAAAATAAAATAACAAAAAATTATAATACATTAATATATCATATTAAAAATAATATAATAAATATATTTGCAAATTTACATAAGATGATAAGGATGCATTATTACTTGACAATCTCTATTATATCTAATTTTATGATAAATTTTATTATTATTTTTTTTTTTAAAAAAAATCCTAAAACTTAATTAAAACACTTTTTTTTAATAATTATATGAAAAAAACATGAATTTTTATTTAAATTTTTTGTTGAAACTAGGTTATATATACTATATTACATATTTTATCTTTAATACCATTTAAAATAAAATAATAAAAACTTATAATATATCAATATATCATATTAAAAATAATGTAATAAATATATCTGCAAATTTGCATAAGATAATAAAAGTGCATTATTATTTAGCAACTTCTATTATGTCTAATTTTAGGAAAAATTTTATTGTTATTTTTTTTAAAAAAACTTAAAACTTATTAAACCAACTTTTTTTTTAACAATTATATGAAAAAAAATATGAATTTTTATTTAAATTTTTTGTAAGATATGACTAATATAATTTTATTTAATTTTATAAATAAACTTCTTAAATAAAAAAAATAAAATAAGAAAAACAAAAGAGAAAAATAAAAGGTAAAGAAATAAAGGAAGAGAAAAAAAAAATAAATAAAAAAAAAATAAAAGGATAAGAAAAATTAAAATGAAATATAAAATAAATAAAATGAAACAAAAAATAAGTGTAAAATAAAATAATAATTTACAAAATGGAATAGATAAAAATAAGAATTAATGTATACATTATCTCCATATTTATCACTTCATATACAAATTCTATATCTTACTTTTAAATATATTATATGATGATTATCATGCATCACTCTTAAATAAAATTTTTATTGGACGATGATTAATAATATTGCCTTATTATTTTACTGAAATTAATAAACGAGAATGGCGTGCTTGAAGAGCATTTGTTCGAAATGCAAAATGTACTAATATCACCCCCTTCAAAAATGAAGAATCTAAAGTTAGTAATTATGCAAAAAAATAAGTTGACTTTTTTATTTATTATTGACAAATAATTTTTTTAATTTAGTTTGAATTTTGGATAAAATTAGATAATGCTTAAAAAAATAGTACAACATTACAAATACTTTATGAATCAGGATTCCTCTAATAAAATCCATTTTATCAAGAAAATCAATCTCTTACATTTTGGCAAGCATTTTGTAATGCACTAAAAAATACAAATAGAGGTCTAAATGGTCAAAGACGAATTCTTTCAATTATCGCTACAAAATTTACCTATCAAGAACTCAGATCAAAATTAGGGGTTAGTATACTGTTAGTGTATACTACTACAATACATGCTATCAAAATAATTGAACTAATAAAAATATAAACTTACAGGTAGCTGCAAATACAGTATCAAGAGCTCGCCAATATGCACATATTAATGGACCAGGTGCATCTCAAGCACAAAAACCTATTATTATTAAAGACAAATTAGGACAGGAAAAAAAAGAAAATTTAGAACAATTCTTTTCTGATAAAGCTAATGTAATAATGAGTTCATACAAAACAGACACTATTACGCAAGAACTAGTTCATTACCTCAAAAATATGAAACA